>JAXIVJ010009590.1:0-50429 GCA_036785665.1 Chirona hameri | reverse complement strand
GTTCATATGACGATCGGAGGAGAGCACTACATGCCAACTTCACTAACGAAAGTGGTCTGCCATGGCGTCATTTACAAGTGTGTTGTATTTGCTGTGTATTCAATAGACATGATATCTTTGTCTTCAATAGACAGATAATCTTTGCTCATAATAACGCTAAATGGCGCAGACAACTTTTATAAACATCAAAACATAGGAGAATGATCGATAAACACCCCGTTCCGCAACAAAATTGTAATATTGGAATGAGACCGTGAGTGGAGCCTCTTTAGGTAGATAGGTATACTTTTTTCTGGTTGTGCGTCTTTTCTGGTTGTCCTTTTTTCCTGGTTGTGCGTCTTGGTATGATGACAAATATTGAAATGAGGGTAGTTTTTCAGATACATTTGCCTCGGATAGTAATTCACGATGACCGTTGGCAGTCAGCGCTCAATAGTACATATGATAATAATAACTGTATACATATGTACCGAACTGTAACAAACAACTGGTAACAGTGCAAATCCATATTACATCATATGGATAGGGTACTACCATTTCGTAGATTCCTGCTGACAAGTTAATGGGATAATATAAACGGTGCATAATATCAACGCTACATCTCTGTGGAAAACAGATTTGATGGTTGATTGAAGTTACCGACCACAGCGACCACTGCACAAGTAATGTCACCATTGCATTTCAATTGGAATTTCTTACATTTTAATTTGAAGTTCCCTCGTTTTAATTTGAACTTCCCTTGTTTTATATATGAGTCCGTTTGTTTTAATTTGAGTGTGAAAGGTGTAGACATAAATACCAGTAAGGCGCCGTAGTCGGCGATGAACGAGCGAGCGCGAGGGAAATGTATGGTGAATTTCAACTCGATAGGGCAAGTAGTTTCTGAGATACAAAAAAAAGGTGCACACGTGCGCACGTGCAGAGGCATCCCACCCCTGACTTGTGGGAAAGAGGCGGCTGAGAGGTCCCTAACTACACACTGAATTTGAACACAAACGGCTCAGCCGTTCCTGAGATATAGAATAGGGGTGTGGACGTGCGCACGTGCAGAGGTACCCCATCCCTGACTTGCGGGAAGGCTGAGAGGTCCCGAACCACACACAAAATTCGAACACAATCGGCTCAGCCGTTACGGAAATAGACAATGGGGGTGTGCTCGTGCGCACGTGCAGAGGCACCGCACCCCGACTTGTGGGAAATTAGCGGCTGGAGGTCCCTAACCATACACCAAATTTGTACACAATCTGCTCAGCCGTTCCTGAGATATATAATAGGGGTGTGCACGTGCGCACGTGCAGAGGCATTCCACCCGTGACTTGTGGGAAGGCGGCGGCGGAGGGTCCCTAACCACACTCCAAATTTGAACACAATCAGCTCAGCCGTTCCTGAGATATAGAATAGGGGTGTGGACGTGCGCATGTGCAGAGGCACCCCACTCCTGACTTGTGGGAAAGTGGCGGCTGAGAGGTCCCTAACCACACACTACATTTGAACACAATCGGCCCAGCCGTTGCGGAGTTTTTGCGAGAAAACACTTTTCAACACCCCTCACGCGGCACGCGGCACGTGCAGTGATAGTGACCCACATGAGTCGGCACTGGTCTCAAACAGGTTTGGTTGGATGGGGCTACTCAGCAAAGAAACCCGCTTGTCAATCGGACGTGCAGTTGCAGAGATATTAGCTTCTCAAAAGCGTCGCCACGGGCCGGGTCGGGCCGGGCCGCTCATATTCAGATTTTCCCCATATACCACGGAAGGACGAGCGAGCGCTTCGCGCTCGCTCGTAATAATTAAAGAGATAACAGGGACAAATAACCAGTTATTTTAAGCACGTTCTTTTACACATTTAATGGAAATTACTGGAAAGGATAAATTTAAAGGGAATAGGTCACCTTGAAAAAGTCTTTGATAGTCTTTCAGTCTTTGCAGTGATAGTGACCCACATGAGTCGACACTGGTCTCAAACAGGTTTGGTTGGATGGGGCTACTCAGCAAAGAAACCCGCTTGTCAATCGGACGTGCAGTTGCAGAGATATTAGCTTCTCAAAAGCGTCGCCACGGGCCGGGTCGGGCCGGGCCGCTCATATTCAGATTTTCCCCATATACCACGGAAGGACGAGCGAGCGCTTCGCGCTCGCTCGTAATAATTAAAGAGATAACAGGGACAAATAACCAGTTATTTTAAGCACGTTCTTTTACACATTTAATGGAAATTACTGGAAAGGATAAATTTAAAGGGAATAGGTCACCTTGAAAAAGTCTTTAAATTTAGCTATACGGGGTATTTTGAGCTGAAAAAAACGAATATGACATTTGTTTGGACGATAGATGGATATCCGTCGAGAAATATACATGTTTCTCTTTTCTCCTTCATGGCCTTCCAAACTTCATGACAATGTATGACGTCATGCATATGGTAGCTTGGGTATGGAAGCTACTGCACACAATAATGGCGGACTTTAGGCATATATACGCAGGCTACTTGTAACGTAAACAACCTTTGTGAAGTTTCGCGGACCCAAAACAGAGTCTTGTAAAAAGGGCCCACTAGTCCTGTATCGAAATTACTTAACGTAGCGAGGCAATTCTTTCACCACAACCCACTTCTCGATCTGCTCTACAAATCTGCTCTCTCAGTTCAAAACCCATGTTAAAGGTGAACTGTTCCCTTCAATTGCCTTATCCCGCGAGTTACTGGGGGGGGGGGGGGCTATCCCCCCCCCGTTATTTTGCAATATCTCATAAACCAACACCAGTATCGTCACCAAACTTGCATTACCCTCTCTCATATCATTTTTACACATGTTGGCTAAAGTAAAAAGATGAGGTTATGACAGATCAACCGGGAATGACGTCAGAATGACGTGATGTTCAGTGTTTTTTTGGGTGTAAATAAGGGTTTGCAAAAAACGCTGTCAGAAGTACAATTTGTAATATAAATTAAATTTTCATATATCAAATGACTGAAAATAGACTTGGCTATCAAACTGATATCTCTAATTTTTTGTTTTATTGAAATTCAAAATTTTGAGAAATCTTAAGACATTTGCTTACAATATTTTCAAAAAATTCAGAAGTATCCAAAAACCGAAATATATGTGATCGAGACGTGTCCGGTGAATATGTGTACCAAATGTGAAGTCGATATCGTCAAAAATGACTGACTTATGACCTTTCAAAGACAAAAATCTACCACTTCTCACAGTATTATCGGGCATAAAAAATGCATTTCCGTTTTTGCTTTTTACTTCAATTTCTTGGGAACAAAAAATGTTCTAAGTTAATTTTTCGCGTTCTAGACGAAGAACGAACCCATACACATGTGTTACAACGCCTAATGACTGTAATCGCCAGTTTGACCTCGTGACCTCGGATGACTTGACCTGAACACAGGTCATCAACAGCTTAGAATGGTACTTAGAAGTGTCAGACACACGAATCGTACAGATTTAGCGACTACTTATGCGTTTAATATCGCAATTTTGCGCGACAATTCCATCCAGCGAGACCTTTATGACACGGTCAAACATTTTGTCTTTGACGTCACCTGTGACGTCATCGGTGACCTCGAAGTCAACAATATTAGGTTTCCTTCGACAAATTTTCCAGAGCTATCAAAAGCCGTTTTACATTGTAAAATCGGTCCATTAGTTCCGGAGATCTGAGATGGGCAAAAAATACCCCCCCCCCTCCCAGTATTTAGCCCCCTTCCCAGCGTTATGGAAAATACCCCAGTAACTGACGGGTTAATTCGCGATATCTGAAAGGTACTTGCTAGCCGCTAGGAAGTATGCAAATATTGGGCTTTCACCAATAAAGAGTTGTATTACTTTGACGTCATCAGTATTTTTAAGAAAAAATTGGAAAATCATTTGGTTGAAGCACATTCAGTATTGGGAAAATTCAGCTGATTCTCAAATGTCATTAATGCGCCACTTAACCCTATTCCCTGCGGGCGGCCAGAATTACGTTAACCTGCGGGGGGGGGGACAGATTCTGCCCCCCCCCCTCCGAGATCTCCAGAACCACTCGGTCGTTTTCGATGGGTTTCGAAACACCATTCGATTTGTCATACAAATATAATTCTGCTTGGACCCCGATATTTCTTTTTTGTTAAAAATATGGTGCCAGGGGCAAAAATACTTCTTTGGGGAGGGGGGGGGGGGTTAAAAGGTCATTGGGGTCATGTGGTTTGACCGATTTTCATGTAACAAACGTTTTTGAACTTGAAATGTACATATCTGTAATATATCGAATGACAAGTACTAAAATGAAAAAGCATAGGCGTATTCAGGGGATATACAGTGGGGAGTTTCTGATAATCAATATGTGCTGTTCGTGCTTGTTTGGGACGATATAAATATCACATGTGGGCATTATTTGCTGTAATTTATTAACCCTCGCCCTACGGGAGCTTTTTCACCTTCGCCCTACGGGGAGGGGGGGGGGCTGACAGGCCCCCTGTTAACTTCCAAATCAAGCAACTTAGAGCAATGCGGTAAGAACCAGCATGTTGCCTGTCATGAGAGGAATCTAACAGTATGTGATTTTTAGGTTTCAGATCAATGAGTGACCTTCCAGGTCAAGTGAATGACCTCGGATTTACCACGTCCAGAACAGCGATTTTGCTCTTCAGAAAACCTCAAAATTCGAAATTGATAAATGTAAATAAAAAGGCATGTTCCTAGACCAGTTTTGGCTCAAAAATTCAGAAAAGGTAATTATTTGTTCGTATCTTGTAAAAAAAGAGTCAAAAAAGTACTTCTTAAAAATGACGTCATCAGTTTCTTACACTTGGGGAGCCATCACTCAGCCAAAAATAAAGATATTGCTTTGAAATTTGGTATGGGTATTGTCCATACTCAGTTCTCTCACATGCATTCAGGTTTTTCTAACATCTTTGTAAATTTTTATTTTGTGGGGAATTTTTCCAAAAACAAATATTTTATATTTATTTTAGGGGTCAAAATCCCAAAATTTTGGAAATCCAAGATTGCCAATTTAAAGAGAATCCCATTTTGTATCTTAAGTAAGTTGCGTTTGTAATTTCCTTAAAAACTCTGTTTTCTACCATTTTTCAAATATTTGTCGTTTTTCCACCAACATGACGTCATTAAAACATGATTATCTCCCAAACTACTTAACCAATTTCAATTAATTTTGTACATCATACGTATAATTGTTGTAAACTCAGCTACTAAAATCTTCAGCAAGATGTGCTGCATGAGTAAAAAGTTATTCAATAAAAACTTCAGGGGGGCCAGTCAGCCCCCCCCCCCCCGTAGGGCGAGGGTTAAATGTAATATATTACACATAGGCGGATCCAGGTAAACAACGTGTGGGGACACCATCCGCGTCACGCTTTGTTATCAACTTGCTAATTTGAGGGTGGAGCAAACGCACGTTTCGAAGGTTCTTTTCTACGTCGCATAATCTTTTCACATACTTATGTTCATCTTAGATAGGGTGAATGCACTTTTCCAAGCAATGGCGCACTCAGGACAGCGTATGGGAGAGGAATTTGCAACAAGTAACACAATTGACCCGCAAAAACTAGAGCCTATAACCGCCTCTGCTGGCCTGCAGGCTACAGTGCAACTTTTATCTCTTGCTGAGTCCGCATCGAACTCGGCTTCTATGGAAAGGAGGTGTGGACCAAAAACACCGTTCGCTAGCTCGTAAAAATAATGTCGATAGTGTTTGGTCATTTCTTAGCTCAGGTCAATATTGAGGAACCACAAGCAGAGGCGTAGCTTCTTGTTTTCGTTGGGGGTTTAATTGAGTCGGCGACCGTTGGGGGAGGGAGGGGGGGGGGGGGGGGTAGAAAAGCGACTCATGACAACAACAACGAAAACGTTAAGGGAGATAATCACCTTTTCCACAAAAATGGAGTTAGCACCTGAAATCGATAGACGAGGCCAAAATATGATGTAAATTCACCACATTTTGCATATAAACATTCCTACCGAAAAACATTGGCAGCTTCCTACTGATAAGCGATCCACGCTTACATCGGTCGGTACTCAGCAAGTACTCGATAACGAATTCAGTAAATTAGCCTTCCTACGCATTGTTATTTATCATGAAGGTATGCAATATGTTTCCTGCACTCTATCTTTTGCGAATATGTGCCAAAATGTGTATGAACAGTCAACAATCATTTTAAAAGTGAATTGAAATCGGCAGTTTAGCTTGGCACCGGCCGACCGGTGCCAAGCTAAACTACGGCGCCCAATTTAGTGTCGGCGATTTGTTTACAAGTGCCCATTCAACAACGTTGGACAGTTTGATGCAAAAGCGCTTTCCAATAGTGGAGGGAAAATACCGATCATTAATTTTCCCAAACTTCCAACTTTGAATAAGGGAATAATTGTATTTAATTCTTAAATTTAGATCACAACATACAGTTAGATCACAGCATTTTAATACCATAACGGTAGCCAAATAAGTTGTTGCTAACAAAATCAAAAGGTGACTATCATGGGCTCCGCCACCGGGGGGGGGGCGGTAGACGGGGGGGACATGTCCCCCCAACTTCAAAGTTGGGGGGACAGAGTGTCTTTTGTCCCCCCCCCCCAACTTTGAGCACATGACACTGCCCTCAAATTTCAAGCACCTCAAACAGTGCACACCTCAAGCACCTTCAACAGTAAGAATACAGTTATCCAGAGAATAAAATCAAAATTTTCGCGCCGCTCCGCGGCGCAATTGCAATATACATTCAATTATATACGGGTTGAAACAAAATTATAAAATCGCACCGTTTCGTGGTACATTATTGTTTTATTTATATGTTGCTATTTTCCTACATAATTGGGCAAAATAGTTCGCTTTATCACTTCACTACAATCTTAAACGAAAAAAAAAACATTTTTTAGAGGTCATAAAGGAAAAATCCATATCCAGGGCATAAGATTCAAAATTTTCGCGTCGCTCCGTGGCGCAATTCCTTTCAAAGTTCCAGGGCTTAGGCCTAAAACAATATTCGAAGTTGGTATAGCTGATTCTAAACTGGTGTCTCTGGTTCCAAAGTTGAAATGGCAGACCTCTCAGTTTACTAACTCCAGCTCCTTAAAGTTGGTATGGCCCATGCCATACCTGTCATACTGCATTATCCATCCTTGTAACGTGCCTTTTCATCTGTTTGGTTTGGCCCTTTCAACGATTGGGAAGGGGCCCTTGTCCTTGCATATGATTGATACGGGCCCCTTTCTAGTAGGGGCCCGGTCTTGGTCAGGTCCGATTGAGGCAGGGGCCCGGTGCTGGCAAAGGCGTGATACGGGGCCCGGTCAGGACGAGGGCCCGGTCACAACAGCGCCCGCTCCTTGCATTTGTTTACGGGCCGTTACTGGTAGGGGCCCATTCCTGGTAGGGGCCGATCAAGCCAAGGCCCCGGTGCTGGCAGAGGTATGATATGGGGCACGGTCAGGTTGAGGGCCCCGTCACACCAGGGCCCGGTCCTTGCTAATTATTTATACGGGCCCGTCCTTGGTCAGGCCCGATCGAGACAGGGGGCCGGTGCTAGCAAAGGCGTGATATGGGGCCGGGTCAGGACGAGGGCCCGGTGTTTGCAAATTCTTGATAGCACGGGCCCGTTCCTGATAGGGGCCGGTCTTGGTCAGGCCCTATCGAGGCAGGGGCCCGGTGCTGGCAAAGGCGTGTATCAGGGGCCCGGTCAGGCGTAGAGCCCGGTTCCCACCATATCCCATATGCTCAGTCCTCATGAATCGTCCCCCCTAACTTTAAACTTGTGGCGGAGCCCTTGCTCAGCCCTCATGAATCGTCCCCCCCCCCAACTTCAAACCTGTGGGGAGCCCTTGGTGACTCCCTTTAATGATCTCCCTTTACAGGGAGTGTGCCTACTGTTTTGGAATGTCACAAAAGTGTATACGGTAAGTAGCTATTGGTTTGATTGTTGGATACGATGGAATTCACATCTAGAGCCCCTTTAGCTGAATTTCCACTTATATTGTTTTGCTTATTATTGTTTTAGATATCTATAAAACGATCGCCACTATAGTGATGTTATGTAAAACGGCGCACATAAGACAATACAACTACGGTCTTATCATGATAGATAGAGGGACAAGGTTTGCACAGCATGTTCTTGCCACTGTGAACTTTATTATGTGCAGGTTTCGTAGCTCTAAATAGATATCTTCGTCGAACAATCGCCATCAAGCGTTGCGATCAGGGGGACGGACGGTACTGTGCGACTGCTGCTATCAGCGCGCACGAGCTGTTTTGTCGAATTGCTATTAGCCGGCGCTAACGATATGCTAGCAGTGTAATCGATAGTTGCAGTGCTTTTAGTAGCGGAAGCCCTGTGGAGTCTACTCGATAACTTTTTGCTCCCAGCAAGTTCCTGGAGTCTTTGGAATATCTCAACAACTAGGTTGAATCTGCAGAAATTAAGTCACGGTTCAATTCAGAGAATTATGTTCTATAGACCAGTGCCAATAATCCCAAATAAGCGATGTGAGTAGGCACACTGCCTTTAAATGTGCAAACTTGAAAATAGTTAAACAGGTCTTAGAATCAGAGACGCAGCCAGGGGGGGGGGGGGGGGTAATGGGGAAATCCCCCCCCCCCCCCACCCCACCCTTACGGGTCACAGAGAGCCCCACAGAGATTGACCCTGATACCATTTGCATTAGCTAAATGGCTTTCAAAAGGCCACAGACGAGCCCTCAAAGCAGGCAAGGATCACGCTGGTGCATGTCAAGGGCCCTCCGAGACACTGAAGGGCTTTCGAAGCCAGCCCAGGGGGCATCTTGGGCATGTCCAGGGGCCAATTGAGCCCACAGAGGGGCCAAAAAAACTGTCCAGGGGCCTCTCCAGCATATCCAGGGGCTCATCGAGCCCACTTAACCCTATTCCCTGCGGGCGCGCCGGGCGGCCAGAATTACGTTAACCTGAGGGAGGCAGATTCGGCCCCCAGAGATCTCGAGACCCGCTCGGGCGATTTCTATGGGGAAAACACCATTCGATTCGTCATGACAAGATCTTTCTTTGCGCTTCCCGAAATTTTTGTTTTGTTCAAAAATGGGGGCCAGGGGGTAAAAAATCCGATTTTTGGGGGGCTGTTTTTTGAAAGGTCATTGCAGCCATGTGGCTCGACCAATTTGCATGCTCCAAACGTTTTTGAGCTTCAAATGTACTGGTATTTATTATATCAAAAGACAAAAAAAAATAATAGTCGTATTCAGGGAATCTAAAATGGGGGGATTTTCTGGGAAAAATATGTGCTGTTCGTGATTGTTTGGGACGACATAAACGTCACATGTGGGCATTATATGCTGTAATTTGTTAAATTTGATATATTGCGCATAGGCGGATCCAGGAAGAAAAAAAACATGGGGCACCATGCGCGTAACGCTTTTATCATCTCACTAATTTGAAGTTGGACCTAATTTGAGGGTGGGTATCGCCTCCCATTTGTTTATCCTGAGTGCGCCTCTGCCCCAAAAATATGTACAATCCCAGTATCTATGATGCATATTGCATTGAAATTGTTTCTGACGCATGTATTGCACTGCAAACCACGAAGGAAGTATGCGACGCAAAACCGCATTCGTAATACCCTCCCCAAAACAGGAGCCTGGAACCGCCTCTCCTCGACCGATTTTGTTTTAAAAAAATGCCACAACACGCGCCATTCAATTTTGGGAAAAGTCACACAGTTGCAGGACGCTAGGCCTAACGGGTGAGAAGCAGCAAGTGAAAAACACCGAGAGGGGCTGAATCTGCCCCCGCAGGGAAAGGGTTAAGGGCGTAAAAACATTCCAGGGAGTATCTGAGCATGCCCTGAGGCCCATTGAGACCACTCAGGGGCCCCAAAAACCTGCCTCGGGGCCTCTAGAGCATGTCCACTTGTCCAAGGGCCCATTCAGCCCACACACGGCCCAACAAACCAGCCCAGTGGCCTCTCGAGCATGTCCAGGGGCCCATTGAGTATGTTCAGGGGCCTCTCGAGCCTGCCCAGGAGCCCATTATAGTCTGTTTTGGGGCCTCTCGAACCTGCCCAGGGGCCATTAGAGCCTGCCCAGAGGCCTATCGAGCTTACCAGGGGCCCATTGAGTCTGTTCAGGGGCCTCTCGAACTGGGCAACCTCGAGCCAGGTGCCTCTCGAGCTTTCCCAGGGGCCCATTAAGTCTGTTCAATGGCCTCTTGAACCTGCCTAGGGGCCATTATAGTATTTTTAGGGGCCTCTCGAGCTTTCCCAGTGGTCCATTGATCTTGTTCAGGGGCCACTCGAACCTGCCCAGGGGCTTTTAGAGTCTGTTCACGGGCCTCTCGGCTTGCCAAGGGGCCATTGAGTCTGTGCAGGGGCCTCTAGACCTTATCAAGAGGGCCATTGAGTCTATGAACGGGGTCTTCGAGCCTGCCCAGGGGTTGCTAGCCGTCGCCTGGAGCGCCTGCTATAGCTGGAGCGCCTGCTAGCCATGGTCGGCGCGGTCATAATGAGCGGTAATGTGCTGTATTCTAACCCACCTGGTGCAATGTTTTCTTGAGTTTAAAAATGGAAATTTGATAAGTCTCGTGCGTTTTTTTTTATTCGGGGGGGAGGGTGGTAGTACAAAACAATGTTTAAAAAAAATCCTCTCAGGAGAGTGCGTGCTGCAATATTTGTCAGTCAGGGGCGTCGCCGCCGGGATGGTCGTTGGGGGGGGGGGGAAGGGGTCTATCCAGACTCCCCCCACTCTTAGAAGGCGCCCCCCCCACACACACACACTTTTTGCGGAAAAAATTAACAATTTATCGTAAAAATTGCCTTTGCAGCAGTCAAAATCCAGCTATTTAGTGTAAAAACAAATTTGGAAAATGGGGAAAATAATTTAATTAAGTGTCTGGCAGAGGCTCTCCTTGACGGTAATTGCTGGTCCCAGGGCCCATTCCATTCATAAAATATTAACTTTCAAGTATCAAGCAGGCTACATGCTTAGCTAGTCTGCCGAGTTCCGAAAGAGGCGACGCGAACGCAAAGACGCGAACGCAAAGATGAGGACCTCGATCGGTACCCGGATCTGCTCCAGCGGTGCCCAATTTGCTGGACCGAAGAGCTAATAGTGGGAACAGGCCAGGATCATCTCCCCAAGCCATCTCGCCCCAGGCTCCTCCAGATCCACAGGGACCATTTATGCGCGGAAAAGTCGTTCTGCCTCTTGCTGCTTTCAAACGATTTGCACTGTTACCAGTTGTTTGTTACAGTTCGGTACATATGTATACAGTCATTATTATCATATGTTCTGTTGAGCGCTGACTGACACCGGTCATCATGATTTACTGTCCGAGACTAATGTATATGAAAAACTACCTCAGGGGCGGATCCAGAAAATCTTCAAGTGGGAGGTCATCAATTGCAGTGGCGTTGTTGTCGGCCGAGGCTCTCGACCGACACGTGTATTTCCTAATACAGACGAGTCGCGACTGACTCCACACAAAACTGCGGGGACCGGCTTCGTACCGTCGCCAACAAAGCCGGCTCTCCATTGGCTGTCGCCAGCCCACCAGCCGCTACCGATTGGTCAGCTGACCATCACGCCACCTACTGACCCCAGGACAGGTCACCGACAGATGGCGCGAGACGCGGCATCAGCCGGGTTACATTGCGTCGGTATATACCGAATTGAAAAAACTCTCTTCTGGAAAATTACAAACATGACAGGCAGCCATGATCTCGGACATCTACCCTTATCTAAATTATAACATACACCCATATTATCCGAAAAAAATAGTAAACGGTTCGCCGTCAGACATAAGCGCTACTGCCACCAGAGCAGCGGCGTACTCAGCTACATAAATAGGCACAACACTTGGCAAATTAATAGATAATGGGACACAGCCCGGCCGCACAATGCCAATGCATGTCGGTGTAGCGTCTACAAAAATATTGCGCTCATGCAAATCCGACCAGGCGATCCTGTCAGCATATCGCCACTCCGTTGCTCCAGACACATACGGCATTGCAGCCTCGCACGCGCATCGATCGCCATCCCGAACCGCCGTCACAACTTCCAGTGGTAGTTTCATAAATGGACGGACAAAATTCACAAAACCGGCAAGCCGCTGCCGCCACGCCAGCGGCCAGGCAGGCGAACACCGCGACAAGGCACTCCGCAGAGGCACAATTACGTCAGATTTAACACGTGCCGAACACTTAATCAAATCAATACATACGCCCAAAAATGTAACAGCGCTAGCGGGAATAAGATCAGATTTTTCCAAATTAATACACAGACCAACTTCTGTTGAACATTTGCACACACCGTCCAACGATGTAGGATCACGCGCGAGAAACAGAAAATCGTCTATATACGCAATACCTATCACCCCATGAAATCGCTCCTCCACCAGCTTCACAGTAACATACGAAAACAGTTGCATCTCTGCTGGCGCCACCTTAAGCCCCATGGGCAGCCTAGTAAATACATAAGTTTTCCCCTCATAACTAACCCCAAAATGTTTCTGCGTTGAAGGCGCTAACGGTATGTGAAAAAATCCGTCACGAAGGTCTATTTTAATAGCATATTTAAAGCCTTTAAATGCTAATTCTAACGCACGCTCAGCTGACGGCAACACACACGGACGGTCAGGCAAAAAGGGCGTCAGTTCTGACATGTCGTATACCAGCCGAGCCACCGTCTCAGACTTTGCCACCGGAAACAGTCTGTAGCACGCCGTCGGCCTGCCGAGCCGCAAGACACCCGCCGCCACACAGTCCTCGACAGCGGCACTCATCAGTCTCGAACGTGGCGTGACGTTTTTTTTTCTTCCCGGAACGGCCTATAGCCATTTTCCGGGGAGGGGCAATGACCTCTGGCAATTTGCCAGGCAAAAAACTACGTTAACCGGTTTATGTGGACCCGGAGCAAACTAGGGACTAGGGCAGCTATTTTACGTTACTAATTACGTTAACCGGTTTATGTGTACCCGGAAAAATTATTTGTTCAAAGTAAATATAATATCTAACATTACGTTAAGTATTTCGTTCAAGGTCAAATATCATATCTAGCATTACGTTAAGTATTTCGTTCAAGGTCAAAAATAAGTAAGACACGAGACACACATGCATACATATTTTTATTACAATACACCTGTACAGTGTCAGTGTTGATGGAGCCGTAGGGGTGCCGTCATTGCAACAACGGGAGACTGTTGCCAGTCTCCCTGGCTCCGGCGCCTCGGCGAGACCTGGTTGTGGGGTGTATTTAGCTGGGCGAAAAGTCCTGAATAATAAAAAACCCAGCGTCTAAGGCAAAGGGAAAAAACCTGCGCGGTGGGCCAAAAATGCGCAAGGCCAAAAATCCCTGTTATATTTGTTTAGCTAAACGTGTTTGGTAGAGATAATCTAAGAGGGGACCTATCAATTCAGGATAACTATCACCTAACAGTGTAAAACAGTTTGACGGGGTGGATACTGCACCGCAGCGCAGCGGATACTGTACCGCAGCGCAGCGAACACCACACCGCAGCGCAGTGGAGTGGGCACCGCACCGCAGCGCAGCGGCCGCCGCACCGCAGCGCAGCATCGGCATCTGTGATCAGGGGCGGGTGTTCATCATTCCGCCGCCAACGCAAAACCGCTCATCAACCATCGGCGTCCCATCGCAGAAATTCCCCGCCAAATCAGCCACGCAACGAATAGTGCGGCGGCCTTCGCCGCGCGGCCGAGATCCAGCAGGGGGCCCCCGCAACAAGACACCGACAGCCAACACGCAACCCCACGTCGGCAGCGACATGATTTAACATACTGCACCGCAGCGCAGCGGACACCACACCGCAGCGCAGTGGAGTGAGCACCGCACCGCAGCGCAGCGGCCACCGCACCGCAGCGCAGCATCGGCATCTGTTATCAGAGGCGGGTGTTCAACTACTCGGCTTTGGCAAGAGCGGAGTAGAGGGGAGAGGAGGGTTGGGAGAACATTACGTTAAGAAATGAACAACGAATTCCAATGGAACCTTTCGTTGCGCGACTGATTTGGCAGGGAATCTTGCCGCCGCCAACGCAAAACCGCACATCAACCATCGGCGTCCCATCGCAGAAATCCCCCGCCAAATCAGCCACGCAACGAAGAACCCTTCGCCGCGCGGCCGAGATCCAGCAGGGGGGCCCCGCAACAAGACACCGGCAGCCAACACGCAACCCCGCGTCGGCAGCAACATGATTTAACATACTGCACCGCAGCGCAGCGGACACCGCACCGCAGCGCAGCGCAGCGCACACTGCACCGCAGCGTCCGTGATCAGGGGCGGGTGTTCAATTACTCGGCTTTGGCAAGAGCGGAGTAGAGGGGAGAGGAGGGTTGGGAGGAGCATTACGTTAAGAAATGAACAACGAATTCCAATGGAACCTTTCGTTGCGCGACTGATTTGGCAGGGAATCATGCCGCCGCCAACGCAAAACCGCACATCAACCATCGGCGTCCCATCGCAGAAATCCCCGGCCAAATCAGCCACGCAACGAAGAACCCTTCGCCGCGCGGCCGAGATCCAGCAGGGGGCCCCCGCAACAAGACACCGGCAGCCAACACGCAACCCCACGTCGGCAGCAACGTGATTTAACATAATTTAACATGCTGCACCGCAGCGCAGCGGACATTGCACCGCAGCGCAGCAGCCACCGCACCGCGGCGCAGCATCGGCGTGTGATCTAGGCGGGTATTCAATTACTCTGCTCTGTCAAGAGCGGAGTAAAGGGGAGAGGAGGGTTGGGAGGAGCGTTACGCTAAGAAAATAACTTAATGAAGTATTTTATTTTGTGAATTGTCTCAAGCTGCGGCGGTAGCGGTTTCGCTCAGTAGAGTTGGGGGGGGGGGGGAGGCACTCTCCCGTCTCTTTGGCCTCTTTGACCTTGAAGGCTTGTCAGGGCGGGGGAGTGGCCGGGGTGGGAGGGAGGGGGTCGGACTCTCTTCAAGGAGACGGGGAGGGGGGAGGGGGGAGCGGGCGGGCGGGGAGCTGGGGCGGGCGGGCGGGGAGCTGGGGCGGGCGGGCGGGGAGCTGGGGCGGGCGGGCGGGGGGCTGGGGCGGGCGGGCGGGGAGCTGGGGCGGGCGGGCGGGGAGCTGGGGCGGGAGGGCGGGGACTGGGCGGGGTTGCGGGCGACTTTCCGGGAGACGGCTCTCATGAGAGAGTCGTCCGAGGAGAGGAGGTCCTCCGAGAATCGGCTCTCCGCTGGTGCTGAGGAGGCCGGGGAGGCGGGGCCTGAGTCGGTGTTCGACTCGGCTGGTTGGGCTGGGGAGCGCGGTGCCGGTGGATCGGCGACAACGGCGCCTTCGAGGTCCGACAGAGATGCCTCGGGGAGCTGGGGTGGTGGTCGGGGGGTCTGTCGGTTGGGGGGGGGGGGTCTGACGGGAGGCCGGTGGGGTGGGGGGAGGTTCCGGGAGGGGGGAGGGGCGGCCAAGCGCCGGGGGCGAGACCTGGGCTGAGAGAAGAGGAGGGCGGGGCGTCCGGTGGGCGCCGACTGTCGCCGCGCTTCAAGCGCTCCGCCTCGCGAGCGAGGCCCCAGGCCCTACCTACACCGGCGGTCCCAGGCCGGGTGGGCCTGGTCGCACGTGGCGCAGCGTGCTGCGCGCGTGCACCCTTCGGTGCCGTGCTCGCCTGCGCACCGACCACAGGTGGCGGTGCGCACCCGGCAGGTCCACTTGAGGTGGCCGTAGTGCCAGCACTGCTGACACTGCGGGGGGGGGGGCGGGATCCACTCCCTGACGGGGGCAGCCACGTACCCACAGTGGATGTGGGTAGGCAGCTCCTTGCCTCGGAAGCGGAGCCGAATCAGCGGGTTGGGCTGATCGGGTCGCTGCTTCGATGGCGACAGGCGAGTCACCTCGCACACCCCTTGGTGTGCGAGTTCCCGGAGGAGGTCGTCCTCCGAGAGCTCGGCCACGTCTGGGCACCACGCCAGACCCTCCACGGAGTTGAGGTGCGCCGGGGCCTCCATGGCGACCTTCACTCCGATGAAGGTGGTCCGTCCCATGACACTGACGTTCTGTTGGGACGTCAGTGTCTCGATCAGGAGTGCTCCTGACCGAATGGGTTTTGCGCTGGCTACGTCGCCACAGATGGCGACCAGCCAGCGCCGGACCAGGAACGGGTTGACATTCCTAAATGGAATGCCATCCGCTCGCCACATAAGGAGGCAAGCGGGCCCGTCCGGGGGGTGGGGTCGGGGGGGAGCCGTGCTCCGGGTCGGACCCTGGGAGGCCCCTGAGGGGGCGGGGAGTGGATCCGACCGGGGAGGTGCGACGTCGCGCACCGGGGGGGGGGGGACCCCAGAGGGGGGTCGGGCGGGTCGGGGGGACGGGAGTCCGGCGAGTGCCAGGCCCCTGGACGGGGCGGGCGGGGCCCCTGAGGGGGGCTGGGAGGGGGCGGGCGGAGCCCCTGAGGAGGGCTGGGAGGGGGACCGTCCAGGGGGGCGCGCGGTCGCGCGCCGGGGAACCCCGGAGGGGGGTCGGGCGGGTCGGGGGGACGGAGGGGCGGGGGGGGGGGGGGGGGGTCGCCATGACCGGAGGAGGGAGGGGAAAGTTAAAACAGGAACCTAAGTTTTACGTTAATTTGCCACACACGGCAGAACGTGTTGGCAACTGCAACTGCAAGTTAACTCAAAGACTGGAGGGGAACTATACCGTGGAGGAGGCCTATTGCCAATCTAATGACTCTGCCTACTTAAAAATATCTAAGAGGCTACCTATCTAAGGGTCTAACGACCCTGCCACATGCACGTGGACAGGGTCCCGCACCCGGAAGCGGTGGAGGGCTGGAGAAGGCTGTCTGGAAGGCGTCCGTGGTCCGATGTCGATGAAAGGGCGTGACGCGCCACACAGGCGGCACCATCACCGGCACCCGCACCTTCAGTCCGCGCGCCAGCACACTGCGCACCCGATGATGCGCCGCGTAGTAGTCCGGGTTCACCCGGACCGCCACCGGTGGCCGAACTCGCGCAGCGGCCCCTACACGCTGACGATTATCTCCGATGAGACTCAGCAGCGAACAGGCCGCCGCCACGGATGGAGATGACGACGCCGACCGAACCCCACCGCCGACCGAGTTCACCAGAAGTTGCGCCAGCTCCTCCGAGATGGCACCACCATCGACGTCTCCCGAGAGATAGGGCGGCGGCCGAAACGCGCCAGTGCCCGCCGCCGAGTCCCCATCACGGCAGCGCCCAAACGATGCGACTCCGCCCGCGCCGCACACCAGGGGTGTGGCGCCGAGCAGAGCCGGGGCGGCAGACAGCAGCACCGCCCGGGGCGGGCAGGGCGCGCCGTCACGGCCCGGCACTGGAGCCGGGTCGCCTCCCCCGGCAGAGGAGAGCGCCGCGGGAGAAACGGTCGGCGAGGGGCCGGAGCGGGGCGCCGAGACCGTAGCCCTTCCCGCCGACCGAAGTGCCGCTCTAATCCTGACGTCTCGTCTGGGCCGACGGCGCCGCGCGCCGCGGCGGCCGCAGCCCAGACGGCCGCGAGGGTCGGGCGCGGTGGCCGAAGTCAGCCACCGGCACGTGCTGGGCGGGCGGCACCGCTGGGCCGGCGGCGGCCGGGGTGAGAAAAATTCCCAGTCGGTCCATGTCGCTGGTGTGTGAGTCGTCGATGGCCGCCGCCCACCCGTGATGCGCGACGATTAACATCAGGCGGACGCGGGACCAGTACCAGGCGTGGTGGTCACCGGGCGGTCCGCCGCTGTCACCGATGATCAGCAGCGCTCTCACCTCTTCCTTCTCGCGGGTGCCGAACCGCACAGATGACCCGTTCTGCATCCGCAGCTCCTCCAGCCAGAGGCGCCGCTGAGCTAAGCTGGGCCCCGTCGCCGTCACCTCGACCCCGAACACCGGCTTCCTCTCCCCCGGCTCCGGCACAGGCTCAGTCGTCGCTGCCGCTGGTGCCGCTCCGATCAGTCCGGCACTGGTGAGTCGGGTGATGACGGCCTCTACCACGGCTTCCACGTCCAGCGTCGAGCTCCGAGAACGGGTACGAGTCGGTGAGCGTGACATCGTCACCGCCGGTAGTCCGCTGTCGTGCCGGAGTCCGGAGGCCGTCACACCAGTCGCGCGTTGTTGTCGGCCGAGGCTCTCGACCGACACGTGTATTTCCTAATACAGACGAGTCGCGACCTATACCCAAATTTGAAAACTCAACAGATTTGGTCCACTATATTTTGAGGGTGCCCCTATTTCAGTTTTTTTTTAAATTGACAACGTTGGCTATAGGTATTCGCAATATCAGTCGTACCCTTTCTATCATTTGAAGTGCCGCGGATGGTGCTAAAATATATGATTTGTACAGTCAAGGGCGGCCCTGCAGACGGCTGAGGAAGAATTGACCAAGAGGGAAGTCGAGGTTCGTAACCAGGAGGGAGGGGGAGGGGGGGGGGATTGAAAACGTTTTTTACGAGCAGTAAATCTTATGCATGCGATAAACTGTTATTGCGAGCCAAAATTTGAGGTTTTGAGCGGGTTGGAGAACCAATTTTTGCTATTGGAACCAGCATGCAGGGTAAAAACAAGGAAATATGTCTGGAGCAAAAGGTGGAGTCAAAAGACATGTTGCCCCCCCCCCCCCATTTAAGGCTAAAAGTGGGGCCATGGCCCCATATCCCCCCCCCCCCCCCCCCTGCGGCCGCCAGTGTGAAAGTCTATAATAGACCCTTGTGTACTGGAAAAGAACACTGATTGATTTGCGCCGCGTAGCGGCGCGAACTTTTTGCTTTATTTTGTTTTTGCCTGGATAACTAGGCCCTAAAAAATCGAAAGGTTCTATAATCTATATGCATCAAGCCCAAGGGGCCCCTTGAGTTCGATACGTTGTTGCCTCTGGTATAAGGCACGTTGGTGCCCCTTCATAGCCCAAGGGACGGGAGGCATGAAGGAACTTTTTTTTGGGGCATAATTTAGCAATTTTAATTTAGCATCATTTCGCGATTTTTTCTTCAGCGACCAATGCTTGTGATTTCATGGAGGCACCAGACCATTGTTTTCCCTCCTGGATTCAAGGAGGCACAGTGCCCCGGTGTCTCCCCTCGCCCCACAGTGCCGCCTACCGTCACGATGGTGCCCCTGACACACCGGCGCGGTGGTGTCCCTGTGTCCCTGGTGGTGCCCTTGGTTCAAAGAACACTGAATTATTTTAGCCGCGTAGCGGTGCAGATTTTTTGCTTTATTTTGGTGGTACGCCCATGGCCCAAGGGGGAGGGGGTCATGACCCCCGTGACCCCCCGCCCCCTGGATCCGCCACTGAACTACCTTCATTTCAATATTTGGCCGAGATGCGAGATGCGCAACCATATACCGAAATATACCGAGATGCGCAACCAGGAAAAGAGGCTACCTATCTTGGCTCCATTCACGGTCTGATTCAAATATTAAAATTCCGTTTTCCAGGACCTAAAATAAATAAAATTAACGCCGCTTCGCGGCGTCACATCGGTAGTCATCGTCATAACGAAGCCATAGCCATCGTCATCAGTTCGTCGCAACGCTGAATTGAATGAATAACATTTTTAGCTTATTATCCTCTACTAGGCCCACCGTCTATATTTCTGGATTTTATCAGGCAAACCCGTAAAAATATCGCGCCGCTTCGCGGCGCTAACTAACAAGTACCTACCTACTATAACATGAAAATCCACACAAAAATGCTGCAAAGGCTTAAATGCACGTATAAGAATAGGGTACATTGTTTCGTTATTTCAGCCGCCCCACACACCCAAAAGCCGACCCCATCTGTTGTCAGCTAAGATAGGTTTTCTCTCCTGCACGTAACAATACAAATTAGTAATACGCTCAGTACAATGCCTACCTAGGGTCCTGGTCTAATCCAGTTCATCAAAAGAAGACGAATATTTTTTTAAGGGGGCCTCACAAAATAAAGTTGCCGAAATCCGTAGAGTTTTTCATATCCAGGGGTATTTTTTTTTGGGGGGGGGGGGGGCAGGGCCTTGCCCCCAGTGGCGGATCCAGGGGGGCGTAGGGGCTGAAGCCCCCTGCCTTAGAAAACGGCGCCCTCGGGCACCGTGACGCCGTTCTTGCAAAGGATTTTCCGGCGCCAAAGGCGCCGTAGCGTTCTCGGGAGGCCACCAGGGCGCCCTTGTGTCTACCGACAGCATCGTAACCCTCTTGGAAGGCACCATGGCACCCGCAGAAGACAGCTTGCCGCCCTCACAACGCATTATGCCGCCCTCAGAAGATACATCGCCGCCCTCGGAAGGCATTATACCGCCCTCGGAAGGCATCATGCCGCCCTCGGAAAACAACGTGTCGCCCTCGGAAAACACCGTGTCGCCCTCGGAAGACATTTTGCCGCCCTCGGAGTGCATTATCTTGTCGCCTTCTGAAGGCATCTTGCCGCCCTCAGAACCCATTATGCCGCCCTCAGAGCGCAATATGCCGCCATCGGAAGGCATCCTGCCGCCCTCAGAGCGCATTATGCCGCCCTCGGAAGACATCTTGCCGAGCTCGGAAGGCATGTTGCCGCCCTCAGATCGCATTATGCCGCCCTCGGAAGGTATCATGTCATGATGAAGGCACCTTCATGTCATCATGAAGGCACCCTCCTCAGAGTCCAGAGAGCATTATGCCGCCCTCGGAAATAATCATGCCGCCCTAGGAAAACATCTTGCCGCCCTCGGAAGACATTTTGCCGCCCTCCAAGTGCATTATGTCGACCTCGGAAGATGTCTTGTGGCTCTCGGAAGGCATCTTACCGCCCCCAGAACTCATTATGCCGCCCTCAGAGTGCAATATGCCGCCCTCGGAAGGCATCCTGCTGCCCTCAGAGCGCATTATGCTGCTATTGGAAGGCATCATGCCGCCTTCGGAGACATATTGCCGCCCTCGAAAGGCATCTTGCCGCCCGCAGAACACATTATGCCGCCCTTGGAAAGCATCATGTCGCCCTCGGAAAACATTTTGCCGCCCTCAGGTTGCATTATGCCGCCTTCGGAGTTCGGAAGACGTCTTGCCACCCTCGGAAGGCATCTTGCTACCCTCGGAAGGTATCATACCGCCCCCGAATGGCACCTTGCCGGCCCGAAAGCGATACGGTGTCCCGGCGCACTCAGAATGATGGCACCCTGACGCCTTCAGCTTGGGTGTATATGGAAGCGTTCACAGTTGCAGCATTCAATGCTTGTACCATACAAAACAGCACCGTCCAACGCTTGCGACATCCAAATTTCGCCCGGGTAGGGAACATCGTCATGAACCAAGCTAGCAGCAGCCAAACTCGTGGTATCCAGCCACATACAAAGTAGTGGCAGCCAAAGCTTGCGGCCTCCAAAAATAGAACACCGAGGACATCTACCTTCCGGGAACTATTGGTTCAAATATCGCCCGGTAGATGTCTCACCATAGCCGGTGGAGCGACGAAACGCTAGTTGAGTAATGTCTTTCGACAGAGGGGAGTGGTGTACAGTGGAACCCGGCAGCGTCAGTGGCGCCGCTGCGGCGGCGGCACTGACGGGCCGGGCGCGGCGGAGCTCCGCCGCCCGCGGGGTCTCAGTCGCTCGCCCGGCAGCGCCGGGCTGTGCGTGCTGGCGGTAGCCTTGCCTGCTGACGGGAAAAATGTTCGCTTCTGCTGGGCCATGGGAACCGTAGGAGCCCGCATATTTCCTTCGTGTTTTAGCTGGGTCTGCATTGATTTGGGTATGACGATTTTAGTGAGTATATTTTCGGTACATATGGAGCATATGGTACATATTATCAGGGTGTTTAGCTGTTTCGCCAGCTGGAGTAGGGATTTTGGACCTCGCTTAGATACGGTAAGCAGGGGTGCAGCCAGACCTTCAGAAGGGGGGGGGGGGCAAGCACCTGGGAGAGGCCCCCCACCCCAAAAAATACCCCTGGATATGAGAAACTCTACGGATTTCGGCCACTTTATTTTGTGAGGCCCCCTTTTTAACACTTTTTCTTCGTCTACTTTTGATGAGCTGGATTGGACCAGGACCCTCAGTAGGCAATGTACTGAGCGCATTACTAATTAGTATTGTTACGTACAGGAAAGAAAACATATCTTAGCCATGACAACAGGTGGGGGTCGGCTTTTGAGTTTGGGGGGGGGCTGAAATGACGAAAAAATGTACTCCCATTTTGATACGAGTATTTAAGCCTTTGCAGCATTTTTAAATGCTATAGTAGGTAGGTATGTACTTGTTAGTTAGCGCTGCGAAGCGGCGCGAAATTTTTACGGTTTTGCCTGATAAAACCCAGAAATATAGGCGGTGTGCCTTGTAGAGGATAATAAGCTAAAAATTATATTCATTCAATTCAGCGTTACGACGAACCGATGACGAAGACTATGGCTTCGTTATGACGATGACTACCGATGTGACGCCGCGAAGCGGCGTGAAGATGTTAATTTTAGGTCCTGGAAAACGAAATGTTAATATTGGAACCAGACCGTGAGGTGAGATGGCTTGGGGAGATGGTCCTGGCCTGTTTTGACTATTAGCTCTTCGGTCCAGCAAATTGTGCACCGCTGGAGCAGCTTCCGGGTGCCGATCTCCTCGTCTTTGCGTTCGCGTCGCCTTTTTCGGAACTCGGTAAACTAGCTAAACACGTAGCCTGCTTGAAACTTAGAAGTTAATATTTTATGAAGGGAATGGGCCCTGGGGCCAGCAATTACCGCCAAGGAGAGCCTCTGCCAGACACTTAATGCAATTCTTTTTCCCATTTTCCAAATTTGTATAAGCAATTGCGAAACTTGTGTCATGCCGCGAACCGGCGCGAAATTTTCCAGTTTTTGACACTAGTTTTTGACATAGCTGGATTTTTACTGCACTGCAAAGACAATTTGTACGATAAATTGTTATTTTTCCCTCAAAAAGTGTGTGTGTGTGTGTGTGTGTGTGTGTGTGTGTGTGTGTGTGTGTGTGTGTGTGTGTGTGTGTGTGTGTGTGTGTGTGTGTGTGTGTGTGTGTGTGTGTGTGTGTGTGTGTGTGTGTGTGTGTGTGTGTGTGTGTGTGTGTGTGTGTGTGTGTGTGTGTGTGTGTGTGTGTGTGTGTGTGTGTGTGTGTGTGTGTGTGTGTGTGTGTGTGTGTGTGTGTGTGTGTGTGTGTGTGTGTGTGTGTGTGTGTGTGTGTGTGTGTGTGTGTGTGTGTGTGTGTGTGTGTGTGTGTGTGTGTGTGTGTGTGTGTGTGTGTGTGTGTGTGTGTGTGTGTGTGTGTGTGTGTGTGTGTGTGTGTGTGTGTGTGTGTGTGTGTGTGTGTGTGTGTGTGTGTGTGTGTGTGTGTGTGTGTGTGTGTGTGTGTGTGTGTGTGTGTGTGTGTGTGTGTGTGTGTGTGTGTGTGTGTGTGTGTGTGTGTGTGTGTGTGTGTGTGTGTGTGTGTGTGTGTGTGTGTGTGTGTGTGTGTGTGTGTGTGTGTGTGTGTGTGTGTGTGTGTGTGTGTGTGTGTGTGTGTGTGTGTGTGTGTGTGTGTGTGTGTGTGTGTGTGTGTGTGTGTGTGTGTGTGTGTGTGTGTGTGTGTGTGTGTGTGTGTGTGTGTGTGTGTGTGTGTGTGTGTGTGTGTGTGTGTGTGTGTGTGTGTGTGTGTGTGTGTGTGTGTGTGTGTGTGTGTGTGTGTGTGTGTGTGTGTGTGTGTGTGTGTGTGTGTGTGTGTGTGTGTGTGTGTGTGTGTGTGTGTGTGTGTGTGTGTGTGTGTGTGTGTGTGTGTGTGTGTGTGTGTGTGTGTGTGTGTGTGTGTGTGTGTGTGTGTGTGTGTGTGTGTGTGTGTGTGTGTGTGTGTGTGTGTGTGTGTGTGTGTGTGTGTGTGTGTGTGTGTGTGTGTGTGTGTGTGTGTGTGTGTGTGTGTGTGTGTGTGTGTGTGTGTGTGTGTGTGTGTGTGTGTGTGTGTGTGTGTGTGTGTGTGTGTGTGTGTGTGTGTGTGTGTGTGTGTGTGTGTGTGTGTGTGTGTGTGTGTGTGTGTGTGTGTGTGTGTGTGTGTGTGTGTGTGTGTGTGTGTGTGTGTGTGTGTGTGTGTGTGTGTGTGTGTGTGTGTGTGTGTGTGTGTGTGTGTGTGTGTGTGTGTGTGTGTGTGTGTGTGTGTGTGTGTGTGTGTGTGTGTGTGTGTGTGTGTGTGTGTGTGTGTGTGTGTGTGTGTGTGTGTGTGTGTGTGTGTGTGTGTGTGTGTGTGTGTGTGTGTGTGTGTGTGTGTGTGTGTGTGTGTGTGTGTGTGGGGAGGGGGGGGGGTCGACCCTCCACCGCCTTCAAAAAGTGGGGAGAGTTTGCCCAGACCTCCCCCCGACCCTCCCGTCGGCGACGCCCCTGGCTGACAAATATTGCAGCGCACTCCTGAGAGGAAAATGGTTAAATTGTTTTGTACTACCATCACCTCCCCCCCCCCCCACGAATTAAAAAACGCATCAGACTTATCAAATAACCATTTTGAAACCCAAGAAAACATTGCACCAGGTGGGTCAGAGTACAGCACATTACCGCTCATTATAACCGCGCCGACCACGGCTAGCAAGCGCTCCAGCTATAGCAGGCGCTGCAGGCGACGGCTAGCAACCCCTGGGCAGGCTTGAGGGCCCCGTTCACAGACTCAATGGCCCTCTGGATAAGCTTGAGAGGGCCCTGAACAGACTCAATGGCCCCTTGGCAAGTCGAGAGGCCCCTAAGCAGACTCTAATAGTCCCTGTGCAGGTTCGAGAGGCCCCTGGACAGGATCAATGGACCATTGGGGAAGCTCGAGAGGCCCCTGAACAGACTAATGGACCCCAGGCAGGTTCAAGAGGCCCTTGAACAGACCCAATGGGCCCCTGAGCAAGTTCGAGAGGCCCCTGGACAGGTTCGAGAGGCCCCTGAACAGACTCAATGGGCCCATGGACAAGCTCGGGAGGCCTCTGGACAGGCTGTAATGGCCCCTGGGCAGGTTCAAGAGGCCCCAAAACAGACTATAATGGCCCCTGGCCAGGCTCGAGAGGCCCCTGAACATACTGAACATACATACAATGGGCCCCTGGACATGCTCGAGAGGCCACTGGGCAGGTTTTTGTGCCGTGGGTGGGCTCAATTGGCCCCTGAACAAGTGGACATGCTCTAGAGGCTCCTGGGCAGGTTTTTAGGGCCCCTGAGTGGGCTCAATGGGCCACAGGGCATGCTCGAAAGGTCCCTGGGCATGTTTGTGCATCCTTGAGTGGGCTCAATGGGCCCCTGGACATGCTGGAGAGGCCCCTGAACAGTTTTTTGGGCCCCTCGGTGGGCTCAATGGGCCCCTGGACATGCCTAAGAGGCCCCCTGGGCCGGCTTCGAAAGCCCTTCAGTGTCTCTGAGGGCCCTTGGCATGCACCAGAGTGACCCTTGCCTGGTTTGAGGGCTCCTCTGTGACTTTTTGAAAGCCATTTAGCTAATGCAAATGGTATCTGGGCCAATCTCGGCGGGGCCCCCTGTGACCCGTAAGGGGGGGGGGGGCAATTGCCCCCATTGCCCCCCCCCCCCCCCCCCTGGCTGCGCCCCTGACGGTAAGTATATGTATGTACCTACACACCAGTAAAACGCCCTTATTGGATCGGGAACCGGGCGGGCGATTCTTCAACGTTCTTTTCCAATGTGAAGGAGCACTTTGTTTTGTTTTGACCTCAGTTGACCTAAGATGACCTTGTAGGGGTCACTGAGCAACAGTTGCATAGAGTCATCAAGAATGAGCTATACAAACATGATCCTGAAATAATTGGTCTGATGTAATGCGTATTCTCTGAATGGGAGGGATTTGCATATTTTCATATTGACATAATGGGGAGGTCACGGAACCGACCTGACCTTACGTCACAGATATACACAAATCCAAGATATGCGATTTGTAGGTACTTAAGCCTAATTCAATTATGTGAGTTTAAAACTGCTCGGGACAAACACTGTTGCCTGGGCCCGAATGTTATTTTTGGGGGAGATAGGGTCACTTAATGCGACCTGGTGACATGACCTGAAGTGACCCGAAGTAAAAAACATTGCAAAATGTGGTTAATTGATGCCCGAACAGGTGCATGACAATTTGCTACAAAGACTAAGACAGAAAATCTGACAACAGGTTATCATGACCGATCAGTAAGCTGTTTGAACAGAAATGCATCAACATAGTCTAACAATGTCACACTCACACCAATCGTTTTTGCGCTCTTTAATGAGACAGTGCGTATTTCCCAGAAAAACCGGCTTACGTACCTATACTCAAATACACAATGCATCCTGCTCGATAGAGACTGGTACGGTTTTGAATCATGCCACTTGTAGACAGTGCAATATAGACCAGTAGAATACAACTAACAGCCACTGAATCGGCTCCAACGACCACCGTCGTCACATGGATGCTCAAAATGAGAGCTCAAAATGAGACAGCGCGTATTTCCCAGAAAAACCGGCTTACGTACGCATACTCAAATACACAATGCACCTTGCTCGATAGAGACTGGTACAGTTTTGAATCATTCCACTTGTAGCCCAGTGCAATATGGACCAGTAGAATACAACTAACAGCCACTGAATCGGCTCCAACGACCACCGTCGTCACATGTATGCTCAAAATGTTCGCGTTTAAGCCGGCGATCCACTAATAAAACGTCTCTTGGGTTGGTTTGAAGCTGTACAATGACATCGGTTACTCGAGGACTAACAAAACCCGTGCCCTCCCGCCCTCCCGTCCCGCCGAATTCTGGTAACCGTTAGGTGTTGATGAAAAATAAATATGGGGTGAGATGTGAGGGCGGCAGACCCAGGGCGGGCGGGTATCACATTACACCGTGAGAGAACGCGCCGTGGTGCCGCGGCGCGCCGAGCGCCACCGTACGTGTTAGGTCGCTTTGCTAAGTTGTTAAAAGTTGGAGTGTGACTCTGCGATATGATTGGCCTTAACGGTTTGCCCGGCTTCTGTTTTTACATTGCCATATGCATAACCAGGAGAATACTCACCGGTTATGTTGACAAAATGTACACCGCCATTCACCGCATTAGCACTGACAATAGCACGATTCACTTTAGCCTTGAGTGCATTAGTAGGGTCTCCTTTGATAGGTGCAAACTTGCTTTCGTCTCCCAGTATGTTCTGAATTTTCTGTAAATACTCATCGCGATCGAGGATGACGAAAACAGAAGACTTATCGGCCTTCCGGATGCCAATTCTCTCATCTTCTCTGAGCTGTTTTGCTGCCTCTCTTAGCTCTTTCGTCAATTAGCTCACTGCGAATTGCCCCGTAGTTTAGCGCCTTCACCTATGAGCTCATTACGCAAATTCGGACTAACTTCAACTTTCTTATCTTTTTCAAGTCTGAGAACATCTTGGTAGAGAAGTTCTAACTCCGCCTTCTTCTCAGTCAAATTGGTGGGCGATTGAGTATGGCAGTTAAGTCCAAGGTTTAGGAATTGGTGCTGCGCTTCGGTGAGATGCACAGAAGACAGATAGACGTAGCCGTGCAAATGTTCCAAGAAACTTTCACGCATATATGGCGGCGATCTCAAACTTCGCAAGAGCTAGCAAGGCTACGTCAATCTGTCTTCTGTGCATCTCACCGAAGAAGTCAATGGGAAAATATACAAATGCTTCTTTTTCAGAGAATATGCCTTACTTAGATCAGGTCAATTATTTCGGAATCATGTTATTTCAGCTAATTCTTCATGGCCGAAGTTCAATTGTTTCTCAGTGGCCTCTGAAAGGTCAGCTGAGGTCATCTTAGGTCACCAACATTTTTTTGTTTGTCAATAACTGGTGATCGAATACAGATAGAGACGTGTGAATGACACCACTGTGTTTGTCTCGTCGAGTCGCATCGCCCCATATACAACATGACCTACCTGGGCCACCAAATGAACTTGACCTGACGTCAAATTTTGAAGTTGACCTAATCCGGTGTTGACGAGACAAACACGATGGTGGTAAAATGGCTCTATGTTTAACCAATTAATAGTTATTCACGCAAAACCTTTTCGGAAGAAAATTAAATCGTGACATTCGGCGGCCTCTCGACCCTAAACTTTTGACCTAAGCTAACATTTGAGGACACATACGCATACGGCGATTGCTCTTTTAAAGCTTTCGATTGCTTGTTCCGTTTTTTCCTAACTGTCATATTTCTCACGATATTTGGGGGTATCTGAAGTACAGTTCTAAAACTGGCAAATCTAACTTTTGATGACCTCTGGCGACCTGAATATTGATCTGAACCAAAACATAACCAAATAGGCTCTACATGGGTTTTGACGAGCTATCGAACAGTGTTTTGGATTCCGGATACTCCCTATAGGAGCCTAGTTAGAAGGGAGCGTTTAGAGCCCCCCCCCCCCCCCCCAGGCACGGCGCGGGTTAAAATACATCGGTTTGTATTTTGCAGAATCTTCCATATCAACCGTCTCAAGAGCCCATGTAACCTGTTATTACGTGAAGGGTCCTACGACCGGCATATGGCCCTCTCAGGCCAGTCAATGACTCTCTCATGCCTAGCGAGGACCTCTCAGGACTGACAAGGACTGGCAATGAGATACACTGTGTTCTCACGGTGTATCTTATTGTTAGTCCTAGTAAAACTCCGGGGGGGAGGGGGGGGGGGGGGGGCGTAGCGTTTTACCATTGTCGCTATGTTTATGGCTTTGTGCCGGGGGCGTTTTACCTCTGGTGGTCCGGGGGCGTCCAGTTCCACGCCTCACAATCAAGTTTGTTGCCACATAGCGACGAAATACGCCATTGGTACTGCAACATGTTGGAACCGCAAGAAGAAAGTTCATAAAGCCTAGACATTAGTGATAGCCATTTAACTGTATTGACTCAAATATACCAGGCAAGACATTCAGCGGTGTGACCAGGATTTGGCCAAGGGGGTCCCGAATCCCATACTTTATTCCAGGGGCCCTTTCAGCTGAGAGGGGCCCCAAGCGAATTTGAACGGCCCAGTTTGTGAAAAGTGGACAGCGTGTTATCCGACACTTCTAAGCTAACCAAGCACGGGTAGTACAATGCCTCGTATCGTATATGGCATGTAATAACTGTGCTGGAGGCATTTGTCATTGACTATCATTACGCAGGATAACAGTGATGATAATGTCCCTGATGATCTAGTGACCAAGGGCGTCGCCGTACGGGGTGGCAAGGGGGACACCATCTCCCAGTCGTCAGGCTGTGGGGGATTGCCCCCCCCCCCTCCCTCCAGTTTTGGAGACAAATGCATACTTTGTTCGGAATTATTGCTGTTTCCAATATCGTAAAAGGCACCTGGAAAGGAAGTATCAGGGCAATGGAGGAATGGAAGGCACCAGGACGATATTTGTACTTTTCTTGAGGGAATTTGGCAGGAGTTTAAATGGAATTTCGGTAGCAGTAAAATCTGGCACATTATCCCGCGCACTGCAGGGGGGGGGGGTGATTTCCACACCCCCCCTCAGGTTTTTCAAAGATAGCGAAAAAACGGCGCAGAGCAGCGCCACTGGGTTTTCGCACACCTGTCAGGACATCAATTGTGCACACTTTGAGAAAAAAAATAACCTCGGGTCATCTCAGGTCAGGTCACCAGACCAGATCAAGTGACCCCACCTCCAAAAATGTTTGCAGTTGTGCCAAAGCCAGAGTTTTTGACCGATCAGTGTGAAACTTACAGGATCTCATGAGGGCATACGTACTTACAATTCGTTTATCTCGGAATTTTGATATCGGTGACCTAAGGTCAGGCCAATTTCGTAACCTCCCCATGATAAGTCAATGGGGAAATATACAAATGCTTCCTATTTCAAGGATATGCATTATATTAGTCCAATTACTTCTGTATGATGTTATTATAGGATATTCTTGATGATCCAAGTGTAATTTTTGTTCAGTGACCCCTATTAGGTCATTTGAGGTCATGCGAGGTCACCATCACCTTTTTGTCAATAACTCCCGACATAATACAGATAGAGAAGTAAAACAGACATCAATGTGTTTGTCTCGTCGAGACACGTCTTCCCATATGCAACATGCCCTACTTGGGTCACCACTTGACCTTGACCTGAGGTCAAATTGTTAAGTTAACTTAACAAGGTCACTATATATATCATTCGAAGCGCCTTGACAAGATAAACTTAATGGCGTAAACAGTTTTTCGTTATCTTTATTAAGTAAAAAGCTAATAGCAATTTTTTTTATAAAAAACGACATTTCTTCCCTTTTTGACCTCTGGAGCCTCAAATATTGGCCTGAGATCAAATCTGAGGACACCTTAGCGATTGAAAATTTCACTGGCTGGCGTTTGCTTTTTCCGTTTGTTTCTAACTAGCATCGTTTCTGAGATATATGGGAATTTCTGGAGCGATGTCCTAAAACAGGAAAACTGGAAAATTTGACCTTTGATGACCTCTGGTGACCTCAATTTTGACCTGACCTAAAAGAACACTGAAATACTTTCGATAGAACATGTATGGAGCTATCAAATGCCTTTTTCCGCTTCCCGCTACGTAGCGAGTTTTCGAGATCTCAGGGGGGCGGAAATCAACCCCCCCCCCCTGCAGTTCGTGTTCGGCGCAAAGCCGGGTTAAGACACCAAATGTGCCCTATTTGTGTATTTGTTTAGGCACACTTTGTGCTTGTTGAAAGGAAACAATGGCAGTGTTTAGGGTCCTTCGTCCCTGTCGCAGTCCATATCTCTGTTGTGTTTGAACCAAGTTTGAAAGAAAGGGAGCTAACATGGTTATCAGATGTTCAAGTACCAGAAGAAATCGAAAATATATTGTATTGAATAAATTCACTACAATACGTACCTATTGGTAAACATGATCAATAAGACAGATATATAAATGCAGTATTTGGTAACCAACATGTCATGTCATTCGCTTTTGCATTCCTGGTAACAGAGCGGAAAGGTCAGTTTCAATTTGTGGGTATTTAATCCGGGACCCGAACTCGGAAACCTATATATTCAAAAGCTTCTGACTACATTTTTGTTTTGTTTAAATACAAGCCAATGCTCGGCCCAAATGCGTTCAAAGTATGCAAAGCGAGGTAGTTTTCGGATAACTACATCATCCATTACTTCAAGTACATGAGTAATTTCATCCGCATCCGCCTCGGCCAGCCGTCCACAAAACGACTACCCCGCATAACGAGCCGGACGGTCACCGAATCCAGCGCTATCCGTCCTCCTGGTACAGATACGGGCACCCGGGTCGGTCAGCACGCAGAACAGTGAGATGCGCTGAGCGTATGAAGAAGATAGAAAACAAACGCCAGTGACGTTGCCTTGTATCGCACCACCGACCTCCTAAATATATAGCAAATACCCTGACCCCCATTAGGTCATTACCATTGAGCCAGTGTCTCCCGAAAGCAAAAAGCTAGTTCACTGTTCAGTGGCAGCCGGGAGGCGCCTACGAGTTCTGATATTCACGTCATATTAATAATAATTAAAATTGCAGACTATTACTATCATGGATGGACGCAAAATTTGCATACGATAGTGTGACCCTGCATCCCCACTAAACTGCCAAATTTCGCGGTTGTGACTGCAGGGTGCGCGCAGTCATTGGGGCGACATCCGAACGGACAGCGGACAGGTGGCTGCCACTTCTCGTCATTAGTATGAAATAGCTCTCTATGTAACAAGAACAACCGGGTTATGTATCAACTTGGGAAGCGAATCCCAAACAGATTGTTTTAACATTTTTTTATTTATAGAGCTTACATGTGTGGTGATTTAATTGTTGAAAATGTCTGTCATGATTGCCTGTCATTGCCTATCGAATAATGCTACATATATTTTTTTAACATTCTACCGTGTATATTTCCGAAGAAGTTATGTTTTTCACCGGTTCCAAATTACAATAGAATAAATAAAGCTGGTACATACAATACAAAATTGAGTTTCTAATGATACATTATTAAGTAAAAACTTATTTGCCTTCACATTTTCGCGAACTGATGAGCTGTGGATTTTTTTACTTCCGTGGAGCCTTTTTCACCGGCTGTTTTTGAATTGATCAAAAGAGAAACACTCTGATATGTGGCTGACGTAAAGAACGATGCACTGTTCGGCCTGCACAACAGTGAGCTAAAGGCTTCTATTTTAGTTTTGCTTTTCTCTGGGTATGACCGCCTTCCCAGTGGTGCAGCTCCACTGCAGTGAAGCTGTGCTGGTGCACTGATATGAAGCAGAGGATCTGTACAAGACTTAGTGAAAAGTGTGATCGCCAGAGGGAAGTTCATGAAGATAAAGGTCTATATTTTTGTACAAAACAAAGACAAGGAAACTTCGGTGCATTGAATATGTGTGTTATTTCATTGGCAGTATTTATTTATTTATTTATCTATTGATCACCAACAGGTCAATAAACCCACTAATAGGTGAAGTCAGGGAACAAGACAAACCAAATACACACGAAAATATGCAATACTAAAATACTAAAACCACATGACAACCAATCATCAATCACCAACATCAAACGGGATTGTCTCTCACATATTTTATCACACTTGCTCTGAAGCAGTGTTCGACACGGGCCCACCAGCCCCCGGCCCGGCCCGGCCCAGGCCCATGAACACCAAGCCCAGGCCCGGTCCGGCCCGTTCAGATATCAGATAGCAGATATCAGATATCATTATTTTCACAAAATTTTCAATCATTATCCTACCAGGCCCGACCGGGCCTGGCATATTTACTTGTGTCCTAGCATATTTACTTGTATACTATAAATGTGAAGCAATGAACCAACTATGCTAACCCCCCCAAAAAAAAAACACAGCCACAGCAACAGTGTGTTGCTGTGTAAGTGAACTGCTGGTTAAAATATTTTTAAGCTGACCTGAGCTTGCGCGCATTACTTCAAAATTATCCGCCCAGGCCCGTCCAGAGCCCAGTGATTTCCTTGAAGTTGAGGACCGGCCCAGGCCCGGCCCATGGACCATAGGGCCAGCCCGGCCCATGGCGAACTCTTCTCTGAAGCTAGCAAACATTGCGTGGAACGGATCAGCAGCTTGTAATCTTTCCACATGTGCATTGAATCCCAATACAGCCCGTCGGAATAGCCCTCGCTTAGTGGTCTCCTTGTTAGCCTTGTGAGCGGACGGAACATGAATCAGTTGCGATGGTGCGGCCCTGGTTCAACGCCGTGGTACGTGGAGTGGGAAGCAGCCGAGCAGAAAGGCGGAGTGGCGGAGTCGGATCGGAATAGGATCAAGTATAGGAACATGAACTGCTCCACTGCCTAAACAGATCTCTTAATTGTCCCCACGGTCGCTTTTCACGTGCCACGAGTCATGTCTGCCACGTCAGTTGTCACTAATGGGGAAAGCAGCGTGGGAGCGCGCCCAGTAGAGGGGAGAGGAACAGGGGTCAGGTTACCGGGCACACGGCAAAAGGCGCGCGGGGGGGGGGACGACTGGCGGAGAGGCGCCTGGCCACTACTACTAAGCTTCGGTGCATTGAATATGTGTGTTATTTCATTGGTAGTATAGGATCATTAACTGCTCCACTGCCTAAACAAATCTCTTAATTGTCCCTACGCTCGCTTTCCACGTACCCCGAGTCATATCTGTCACGTCACTAATGAAGAAAGCAGCGTGGTAGAGGGGAGAGAAACAGGGGTCAGGTTACCGGGCACACGGCAATAGGCGCGCACGCGGGGGAACGGCTGGCGGAGCGGCGCCTGGCCACTACTAGTCACTCTCGGATCACCTGGTCAAAACCGGACCGTCCCGTTTAGAGGCGGTGCCTCTATATTTCGATAACGCCTGAAGTTAGGGGGCGGAAGTTTTTGAAGCTATGTCAGGACGTGGCTCTCCCCATGCGACCAGAAAACTGTTGATCCAGCCCATCTAGAACACACCTTGGTACTTACTTAATGGGTTAACTATTATATTTATGTATTACTATTAAATTATTGATATATTAAATTTGTATAATTAATCATCACAATTAATAAATAATTAATTATAGAATAAGAAATTCGTTAATTAAATCCGTTGCAGACTATGGTCACTAGCGGATCCAGGAGGGGGGGGGGGGGATTGTGGCCATGACCCCCTCCTCCGAACCGCCTGAAATCGGCACAAAATTGATACATTTCCTTACATAGAAGACAATCTAAGCAACTTTTACAAAGGAAAGTTTTTGTTTAATCAGCTATCAATGCATAAACAAGCAATTTTTTTCTTCTCAGAGTTGTGTGTTTTCAGAGTTGTGTGATATTTTTTTTGGAATTCCCCCCAAACCACAGTTCTGGATCCGCCAATGACTATGGTGATAGTAGTAGTACCATAAGCTAGTACCATGAGGTTTACCGGAATGGGCCGGTAATCGCATATCGAAACGTGGCAGCTAACGCCCATCCTCGTGAGCGATTTTCTTGGCCTTAGCAACAAGTGTCGTAGCTTTAAGCCCAGGCTACACTATGCGTGATTTCCTGAAAATCACGTGCGTGTTATCCGTGCTGTCGGGATTTGCGTGGCAGAGAAAGTTCAGCTGATAGTAAATGCATTGGGTGAGCTACACTGGCACATCACGCAGATCCCGGATGAAACGTCAAGGAAATTCCGCAGACCCGTCACGGACGGAACGATGAAAAGTTCAAAATTCTGAACTTTTTGTCGTGTTTTCCGAGATTGCGTGTTGCAGGGTTTTTATCATTTTGCTTGATTTCGCGTATGTATGGTATATACTAGACCTAAACATGAATAATTTGTGCTGAGTATCGTGGCGGAAGATGAATGAAGAAGCGTTTGAGCAAATTGTATGCAGTGGTTTATCGATTAAAAAATATGCAGTGGTTTATCCATTTTCCTTGCGTGATTTGCTTGACCGGCAGATCCCGGACGTCAAGGAAGTTCTACAAACACGGAGAACACGCGCGTGATTTCCTTGACAATCACGCATAGTGTAGCCTGGGCTTTACCATTAGCTTTCCCACGGTCTCGATCTAACACTCCCCATTCCGCCGGTCTGTACCAGCCACCCTCCTCTCCGCCCGACAGCTGCCGGCCGATGCGAGGCGACGTCGGGTCCAGTCAGATGTCCATTCGCATAAACATATTCCACTGTAGCCGGCTTGCGTGTTAGAGTGACAACGTCATCACCACGCTACTCCCTCCATCTAGCGGGTTTCACTGCAGCTAGTAGTTCCAATATGACCGCGCCAGACAGTTTTGGATGGCGCAAGCTTGATTGCCACGGCTTTGTATGTGGCTGTATGCTACGGTTTTGGATGCGGCGAGAACCATTTTGGATGCGGCGAGTTTGGCTCATGAAGATGTCCCCTACCCGGACGAATTTTGGAAGTCGCAAGCGTTGTTGGCTGCGGTTTTGGATGGTACAAGCATTGAATGCTACAACTTTGAACGCTTTGATAGTTCCCCTTCAGCTTCCCTCCGACGGCGACCAGGCACCCGTGACCTTCGAAACCAATAACACGCTTTTGCCCCCCTCTCTCTACTCCCGATATCGCCCTGGATGGCGCCTACGAAGAGGCCTGGACACCCATGAAATAACCGTGCCACTTTTTTAAATATGCCTGGCGAGGCGTTGAAGGCTGACGTATTGCACCTTTCACACTCGGGGCGCCTAAATAGCTTGGATGAATGTCCAATGTCCATGATGTCCACAGTTCCACAGAAACGTTTTCAGCGTCGGTCACCGATTTTTACGCGATTTGGTCCTAAGGACTAACGTCAAAACGAACCTCCTGCCTTAAAAGATCAGGTCCATTTTGACCTTACTGGTCTCCTTCAAGATCAAATTCAAGGTCAAAGACGGGGAACGCTGTAGCGCCCAAAGTTACCGTCCGATCGCGATAAATTGGTCTCAAACGATTCCTTGTGCCCAGTTCCAAGATGACAATAATGTTCAGAGTTATGCCCCGTGACCTGCAAGGTCAAGCCCCATGACCTTTAATGTCAAATTCAGGGTCAAAGGACGGGGTTTTTCTCCCGTCCTTTCCATATCCAGAATGACAAGTATTCTTAGAGTTGTGCCCCGTGACCTTCAAGTAAGCGCCCAAAGTTGGGCGCTACAGCGTTCCCCGTCCTTTGACCTTCAAGGTCACGGGGGAACAAAATTACTCTAAGAATACTTGTCATCCTGGAAATGGGCACGGGACATAGTTTGAGACCATTTGTGTTGCAATCGGACGCAAACTTTGGGCGCTACAGCGTCCCCCATCCTTTGACATTGAATTTGACCTTGAAGGAGACCTGTAAGGTCAAGATAGACCTGATTCTGGGAAACAGGGGGTTCGATTTGATATTGAGACCAAATTTCGTAAAAATCGGTGACCGACGCTGAATACGTTATATAATCCCCTTGGATTGGCGCGACCCAATAAGAACGACTCAACTGTCGTAACACAACATTTTGCTCCTTGTTTATCCACGTATGCAACTTAGTTTCACGATGTTGCGACAATATATACCTTTAATTTGCTTCTCCGGGATACATGTAGTTAGCCCGGAGAATACAAACAAAAGTCATGTAAATCTGGTGAATCATGTGAACCTACGTTTACGTAGATCCGCCGTCGTACCTTCGTTCATGCCACCTGACTTTGAAAAGGGTCCCGCGCTCCGCTGGGGTATTCAGCCGAACTGGGGGGGGGGGGGGCATACACTGCCACCTCGTTATCTTGCGAACCAATAACCGCAGCGAGACGCGCAAGGGAGCAATCGAAAGCTCTCAATGAGACGCACGTACAACGTAAAACATACGTGAAATGTGTAAAATAAGGTCACATGTTAGGTCACGGTCAGGTGAAATGTCAAAATCGAAGTATTTGGCTTGATTTGCTATACTTTCCATTTAAAGTCTTATATTGCGACTATTATGGTACAAAGTGCTCTCAGAGGCATAATACATCTTACGCGTAAGGGAAATTGAGATTGTAAGCGAAGGTCAAGCCGTCAAGGGCAGGTCAGAAAACATAACTATTGGCAAAAGGTCTACGAAAGTCATGGGACACATGTTTTATTGGTTATTTTACACATATAATTTGATAGTAGTAGCCATTTGTACACCCTGACTCCATATAATGGCCCTTAGGCGAAGTTGAGGTCAAGGTTCAGGTTGCATATGGTCAAAATGTGAAATTGGTTAATATAACTAAAAAAGTAATTTTCTAGACCAGTTTTGTCTAATAAATACAGTGGTGGCATTTATTTGCCTGTATCTGGTAATTAAAAGCCATAAAATGTAATTTCAACAAATTGCGTCATGAGTTAATCATACTTGGGAGCCATAAGTCAGTCAAAAATAAATATTTTACTTTGAAATTTGGTGTGGGTATCGTGAATACTTGGTTATCCAATATATATTCCGTTTTTTATATCTTTGAAAATTTATATTTTGTGGGATTTTTCCCAAACAAATAAGTTTGTTTATTTTTTTGGGGGTCAAAAACTAACAAAAATGCGAATCCCAGATAGCCATTTTGAAGAAAATGCCATTTTCTTTCATTTGATTTTTTCAATTTGCCTCACGATTCGATTTTCTACGGTTTTTCAAACATTTATCGTTTTTCCACCAAAAATGGCATGACCTAACGTCACTAAAACGTCATTATCTCCCAAACTACTTCACTAATTTGAATGACATCAGGTGAGCAAACTACAGGGAGGCGATCTAAAAAATAATCGATCAAAATTTGGTCATGACGTCATCAAATTGGGCAGAGCATGCCCTTATAAGGAGATCCGATCTAAAAATATATTGTTTTTCTGACATTCACACCTTCAAACACCATATCACCCTTCAAAAATCACCTCTGGATTTTTTTCGCGCTTGAAACTGCACGAATTGCGCCAGCATATTTTCTTGTACTTGTATAATCAGATCCCTACTTTGGCAGATATGGCCAAAGTAAGGGTCGGCGATCTCAATTTCGGAACTCGCAGCAGCCTCAGCGATTTAAATTTTGATTCGCCTCCTGACTTCACGATCTAAAATTGGATTAACCGGCTGACGACCGATCTAAAAATGCATTTCACGCTGTGGTCGTTGCGTCGCGGAATCAATATTTAGATCGTTATTTACGTTTATTTAGTGGAATAAGGGCAATTGCCGAATCTGGTCACATTTAATATTCCGATATATTGATGGACAACGTGTTCTCCAACACTTTTTAACCTCCGAGTATGCGTATGTTGCTCCGAATTGGCCTAATGCCATAGGCCTCACAGTTTGATACTGCATGTATCCCAAATATGGGCATAACAAAATCTAAAATTGATTGATCTATTTTTTATCGCCTCTGTGTAGTTTGCCCAACTGACATGTTTAGAGAAGACGTAAAATGGATGCAACATAAAGTATGGAACGTTTCACGTCAATATCTATCATAATTTTCAAGATATTGAGAAAATCCGGGAGGGGCAGATTCGGCCCCCCCCCCCCCCCCCCCCCCCCCCCCCCCCCCCCCGGGGCGCGGGTTTAGGAAGAGGCATATTGGACCCGTTTAATTGACATATTGGATTGACGCCCCTCTGGACCATGCCGCTCCTGTAACAGAGGAAATATGCCGCCCTCGGGCCTGAAGCCCCTGCCTTAGGAAATCCTGGATCCGCCACTGCTTGCCCCCCCCCCCCCCCTTTTGAAGGTCTGGCTGCGCCCCTGCTTAGAATGAACATAGGTTGTATTAGCGGTTTGATAGTTACAAACAGTTTCAAGATAACTGAGTGAAACGCCAGCCATACATGAACTATCCCAGCTATCCAACATCCAATCACCAATCTGTTGCTGATTGGCTACGGAAAGATCGCTGTGCATTCTGCACGTACACACCAAACAGTAACTGGATGTCCGGATCAACAACAACGAAATGAGAAAAAGAATCGCGCGCACGACAATCTGCAGCTCACTTAGCCTCGAAACATCAGTGATCAGCGTCAGCTTCACATGGAGAGTAAATCAACAATCAGCACAAGTCTCAGATCACTGCCCGATGTCCGAGCTTACGCTTTCACCATCGTCCTCGTGGCGCCGAAACACCACCTGTATCCATCAGCCACGAGTCATCAGCCACTAGTCAGAGCGCGCGGCTCTGGCTAGTGGCTGATGGCTCGTTATGAACGGGGTGTTTATCGACCATTCACCTATGTTTTGATGTTTATAAAATGTTGTCTGCGCCATTTAGCGTTATTATGAGCAAAGATTACCTGTCTATTGAAGACAAAGATATCATGTCTATTGAATAAACAGCAAATACAACACACTTGTAAATGACGCCATGGCAGACCACTTTCGTTAGTGAAGTTGGCAGGCAGTGCTCTCCTGTGATCGTTATATGAACCGCGCGAGGTCCTCACGGGGTCCTCAGAGTCGAATATCTCCGATCTGACTGCTCTGATATCAGGGGTAACCGGACAAAGGTTCGTAAACATAAGGTTCGTAACGGAAAAAGTTCGTAAGCAAAGGTTCGTATGCAAAGGTTCGTATCGGATATGGTTCGTATGGGATAAAGTTCGTAATGGCTAAAGTTGGTAATGGAAAAGGTTCGTATCGGATAAAGTTCGTATTCAAAAAGTTCGTAACGGATAAAGTTCGTATGCAACAAGTTCGTATGCTGAAGTTCGTAAAGGAAAAAGTTCGTAATGGAAAAAGTTCGTAAGCAGAGGTATGCAAAGGTTCGTATCGGATAAGGTTCGTATGGGATAAAGTTCTTAACGGCTAAAGTTCGTAATGGAAAAGGTTCGTATCGGATAAAGTTCGAATTAAAAAAGTTCGTAACTGATAAAGTTCGTATGCAAAAGGTTCGTATGCTGAAGTTCATAAAGGAAAAAGTTCGTAATGGAAAAAGTTCGTAATGGAAAAAGTTCGTAAGCAAAGGTTCGTATCAAAGGTTCGTATCGGATAAGGTTCCGAACCTTCGCTTACGAACTTTTTTCCGTTGCGAACCTTGTGTTTACGAACTTTTGTCCGGTTACCGTTACCCTTCCGAACGGAGAGACAGAGAGACACCGTAAACAGTAACGTGTTGCCTGTCATAAGGCAAATAGGTTCGTATCGGATACAGTTCGTATTCAAAAAGCTGTTACTGTTTACGGTGTCTCTCTATCTCTCTCCGTTCGGAAGGGTAACGGTAACCGGACACAAGTTCGTAAACATAAGGTTCGTAACGGAAAAAGTTCGTAAGCGAAGGTTCAGAACCTATACCCGATACGAACCTTTGCATACGAAATTTTGCTTACGAACTTTTTTCTTTACGAACTTCAGCATACGAACCTTTTGCTTATATAAGAACTGTATCCGTTACGAACTTTTTGAATACGAACTTTATCCGATACGAACATTTTCCATTACGAACTTTAGCCGTTACGAACTTCATCCCATACGAACCTTATCCGATACGAACCTTTGCAAACTAACCTTTGCTTACGAACTTTTTCCATTACGAACTCTTTCCTTTACAAATTTCAGCATACGAACCTTTTGCATACCTACTTTATCCGTTACGAACTTTTTTAATACGAACTTTATCCGATACGAACATTTTCCATTACGAACTTTAGCCGTTACGAACTTCATCCCATACGAACCTTATCCGATACAAACCTTTGCATACGAACCTTTGCTTACGAACTTTTTCCGTTACGAACCTTGTTTACGAACGAACTGTTTACGAACTGCGAAGGTAGTCCGGGAAGCGATATCAGGTCTACCGTGAACGTGACGTAGGTAACAATATACTGTGCATTTCTGCCCCCCCCCCCCCCCCCCCCTCCGCCTACACCGCCTTCTCTGCATCCGTCTGCGCTCAATCAATAGACACGCGATACCTTTCCAGATCATGGAAATAAACGGTCACCACGTGTCGCCGAGGCCGAGATGGCGCAACGCAGGCTTCGTGGCACGGAGCTGCATGTGACAGGCAACGTGAGCATGGTGCAATGCGCCGGTCACGTGACCCGGCCAAGACGACCCCCACCGTCCACATGACTTGGGGCACGTGACCTGAGATGACCCACTGTCCACATGACCTAAGGCTCATGCACGTGACCTGAGAGTCTGAGACGACCCTTACCTACCACATGTCCTGGGGCTTCTACACGTGGCCTGGGACGATCCCCACCTCCCAGGACGTGGGAGCTCCGAGCTGCACTGATGTACCAGCGGCCAAGTATAGCCCTATATTGAAAAGAGTACCATAAATATAGGTATGAGTAAGGAAATGAGCCAAATATCATATACATATATCATTCAATCAGCACATCAATGAGTAAACCTCATCTTAGTAGTTATACTTGGATACATACAGGTACCTACATAGTCGTTCGTAGTAATTTTGGGATAATGTGTTGCATTGTTGGATTTTAAATGCTATTTTAAGGCAAAACTTACTAACACTTAAAAACAAATCCTTTTCTGTGCCCATATTTCTTAATTGTTTGGTAACTATTTTATTTTTAACAAATCCTTTGGTGATGTTACGTACCGTTCGCAGTATTTATTTATTATGCATTTACTGGCCAAACGTGGTTGTGATATTGATCATTTGGGTTGTAATTTTTTAGAATGCTGTTGTAGAAACCCCAAGACCGAAGTAGCCCCCCCCCCCCTCTCCAGCGTCTGAGGGACCCAGTTCATCATTAATGTTTGGTGATCCCTGGACCAAATCCTGGATCCCACTAGAGCTACTGACTGTTCGAGTTACAAAACTCTTCTTTTGTCTGAAATTGGGTGCCGTAGGACCTGGAAATTTCTAGAATTTTCAGCATCTTTAATTTCCTTCATAGATTGTTGGTAGTGGTTTCATTCATTTTCATCGTTTGTCTTAAGACAAATGATGCATGCTTATTCATAATCATTTCTTGTTCGTCAATGATACCTGGTGATCGACAATGAATGACCCAAAATTAAACAAGTCACGTGCAAAAGTAAAATAATATTTGCATGAACACGTGCCAAAATCCATTGTAGACATTTGGTCATTTTCCCTAAATATCATTTGGAATACGTAGTTGCACGTTTCTGGTCACAACGGGCGATTCTCATCAGGACCTCTGTTCGGCACCTTCAGCCCAACGACACGTTTACCAAGAACAGGCCAGTCGGATTGACCTCTGGTGACCTCACTATTGACCTGAGCCAAAATATGACTGCAATAGCTGCAACATTATTTTTGACGAGCTTTCGAGCGGTATTTTGGGTTTTTGTTTCATCATCATCTTCATCACCAAGTTTATTAAACATAAATTAAACAAAATATGAAAGTAAATCAGAAAGGTGCAAAAGCAAAAAAGCTTAAATCAAGCCACCCCTTTAGGATAAATGGTTAACTGCGACCGCCGCCACGGCACAGCTCGCTCTGGTGTAGGTCGAAGCCCCTACACTCACCTCCGGGCACGTCGCGTCCATTTAGGGTGGTGATTGCTGAACAAAATTAAGGAAGATCAGCAAATCGTTTCGAATTTAGCAAGAAATTTTGGAAATGCAAGGCCACCGACCGACCGCCACCGCCGGTGTGGTCTGTCCCATATAGTAGAATTTGTAGTTGGTCCTTGGGTGATTTATTTATAAAGTCAGGAAGTAATGTTTGGGAGATGCTGTTGAACAAAATGTCTCTCTGTTCCGTATGATTTTGACATGAAAGGACGAAATTACTTATAGTTTCATTGCGATGTCCGCATTGACAAGAGGCCGTTGTTGCTTTCTGAATACTAAATAAATGAGAATTAAAATAAGTAATATCCATTCTTAGTCTCGCTTGCAAAATATTCCCCTTTTGTGATCCAACAGTAAAGTAAATGGGTGGATCGGACGCTCCCAGGTGCTCGCTGAGCTGCTGTTTGAAAGCGGAGTGTGTAAGATGCTGTGTTGTGCTGGGCAGTTCGTTCCATTGTGTGCAAGTTGTTGGGAAAAATGACTTGTGGTATGATGATGTGCGGCTGATGGTTTTAGTGTGCATGTTAGCATTTCTGAGTTGTCTGTTGGTGTCTTGAGCTCGAGTGTTTGGCATGATTGCTCTGATGTAGTTTGGGCAACGTTGTCCTGGGTCGTTCAGTTTGTGATAGAGCGTCAGTCTGTGTAAACGTCGCCTCTTTGTTAGTCTGTCCCATCCCAGTTCTGTCCGTAGTTTGTCGGAAGGCGTCCTGAATAACCCCCCCCCCCCCCCACTGGTAACCAGTCTTGCAGCTCTGTTTTGTAATGTCTCGAGTCTGGTCGCATCTTGTATTGTTATGTGTCCGTCATAGATGGCGTCGCAGTAGTCGAAATGAGGCCTAATGTATACTTTGTACATTTGATCTAGAATTGGTCTTGGTATGTGTTTTGCAATGCTATACAGAGGACTGAGCGTTTTGTTTATTTTGCGGCATATTGTGTTTATGTGTTGGTGAAAGCGGAGGTCTTTGGAGAAAGTCATGCCAAGGTGCGTGTGATCGTCATGAATTGGCACTGGATCACCTCCGAATGTCAGAGGCGGCGATGAATTATCTTGTTTGTATGAGAATGTCTGCTGAATTGTTTTTTCGATGTTAAATGTAATAGCCCATTCTCTACCGTACTTGTATATTTCGTCGAGGTCGTGCTGTAATGATTGTTGAGTCGCTAGTAAGTCTGCCGTTGTATGTGAGGCGTAGAGTGATGTGTCGTCAGCAAAGAAAAGAATGGCATTTGTAGTCTTGTTAGAGAGTCCGTCTAGATATATGAGTGCAAGTAATGGTCCCAGTACAGAGCCCTGCAGACAGCCAGCATTTATGATCTGAGTTGTCGAAAAGGTGTCCCGTATTCGTACTCGCTGTCGTCTGTCTTCCAACTATGATGTAAACCAGTCCAACAGTCGTCCAGTGATTCCAAAGTCGTGGTTACACTTGTATAGTAGACCCTGATTCCAAATTTTTCAAAAATATTTGGAAATGTCGAGATATATAGTAGTGAAGTCACGTCCTGAGTCGAGAGATTTGTGTAGACATAAAGACATAAAGACATAAAAGAAAAGTGCAACAAAGAGCCTCTTGGGCCCATCCGAGGTTGCACCCCCCCCCCCCCCCCCCATCCCCCCCCCCCTCCACCAGTCTCGCCCCTTCAAATCACCTTACTCTACCTGCATAAAAGAAGGCTAATCCCACGAGTATTTATGAACTAATCCCTTCTCTGTAAAGTATTTATCTAATCTAATTTTGAAGGAAGCAAGTGTCACTGCATCAGCGACATCCCCTGGTAGCATATTCCAATGTCCTACAACCCTTCTACTGAAAAATGACTGTCGTAGCCTAGTCCTACTTTGTTTCATAATGAGTTTATGCTGATGACCTCTACCTCGATTTTCCCTATTGAACTCAAACATACCCTTTAAATATCCAGAATGCTGACTATTTACAAATTTGAAGACTTCAATTAGATCTCCTCTTAGCCTTCTATATCTAAGTGAAAACATACCCAATTTCCTTAATCTATCTTCATAAGGTAAACTACCAAGACAATTAATCATTTTTGTTGCCCTTTTTTGAACTCTTTCTAACAACCAGCAATCTTTCTCATATGTTGGAGACCAGGCTTGTACACAATACTCCAAATGTGGTCTAACGTATGCACAATACAGTTTTGTTATTACCTTTTCACTCTTGTAGGAAACATTTCTGTTAATGGCCCCTAGCATTCTAAGTGCCTTTTTCCTAGCTTCTACAACCTGGTCTGACGCTGATAGTCTATTGTTTACCACGACACCTAAATCTCTTTCCTTTTCAATCTGCTCCATTTTCTGCCCACCCATTTCATACCTATGTTTACTGCTAACCCGTCCAGCGTGCATAATCTTACATTTACTCAAATTGAATTGCATCTGCCATGCTTCAGACCACTCAACTAGCTTGTCCAGATCTGATTGCAAAACATCCTGATCATGTTTTCCTCTAATAATCCTGACAACTTTTAGATCGTCTGCAAATTTCAAGACTTTGCTGTCTATGCTGTTCTCAATTGCATTCACAAATATTATAAAAAGCAATGGGCCCAGGACTGAGCCCTGTGGAACCCCACTGAGAACCTCCTTCCATTGTGATTGGCACCCATTCAATATAACCCTTTGCTGGCGTCCTGAAAGCCACGTTTCTATCCAATCCAGAATCTTGCCCCTGATCCCATGAATTTTAAGTTGCAACCCCAGTCTTGTATGGGGGACTTTGTCAAATGCTTTACTGAAATCAAGAAAAGCTACATCTAGCTGTTTACCCTGATCAACGCTATCTGTTGCAACATCAAAAAACTCCAGAAGATTAGTTAAACAAGAACGGCCCTTCCTAAAGCCATGCTGTGTATCTTTGATGAGTTCATTTTGCTCCAAGAATTCAACAATCTTATCTTTGATGATTGATTCAAGCACCTTGCAGACTAATGAGGTCAGACTAACTGGTCTATAGTTTTCCTCTTTACTTCTATCTCCCTTTTTATGAATAGGAACAACATTTGCTCTTTTCCAATCAAGTGGAATTTTACTATCTGCAAGTGATTTAGAAAATATTATGGCTAATGGAACCGACAACTCCCTTTCAGATTCTCTTAAAAGTCTAGCATGGATTTCATCAGGTCCTTCTGCCTTGTTAGGCCTTACTTTCTTTAGATATTCTAGAACAAGTTCACTACTTATGCCACCTAGCTCTCCTATAGTCTCCTCTGTCTCTAGCTCAGGCTGAAGTGCTGCAATATTACTCTGGTCCTCGATAGTAAAGACAGATTGAAACTGATCATTAAGCACTTCAACCATTTCACTGTCCTTGCTAACTAACACATCATCTACCTTAAATGGACCTATATTTTTGGAAACTGTACTTAACTTATAAAAACTGAAGAACTTCTTGCTATCTGCATTACAATGTCTAGCTAAATCAAGTTCCTTTGCCCTTTTAGCTGCTCTGACCTTTTTCTTAACTGAATTTCTTGCATTCTGGTAGGCCTTCTGATTTATATCTAGTGAAGATCCCTTCAAAATGCCAAATGCACTTCTTTTAGCTTGTATAGCACTCCTTACTTCTGGGGTAAGCCAAACTGGATTGCCCTTGGTTCTGTTACGTTTGTGCCTGAGGGGTATATGCCGATTTTGAATTTGGCTTAATCTAGCTTTGAAAACATTCCAGGCCACACATGCATCTAAACCTGCCAACTCAACGTTCCATTTTATCTGTGCGAGGTCATTTCTAATACCATCAAAATCAGCCCGGCTGAAGTTTGGAACCATAATAAGGTTATCTTTGGGCCTCATTTCTGATGAGATATTGAATTTAACCATATTGTGATCACTGGTTCCTAGACCTGCACAAATACTTATGTCACTAACTAGATCACTGTTGTCTGAGAATACAAGGTCTAGAATGGAGCAATGTCTGGTTGGCTCTGTTACAAACTGATGCATGAAAAGCTCCTCTTCAAAGATTTGCCTATACAACCTACACTCATTTGTTTCCTCTGCTATACTTTCGTATCCTCTTAAGTTAAAATCTCCCATAATAAGACACTGAGCCCGAAAGTTCCTACGTATTTCCTCACAAATATCTTGGTCTGTTTCAGCTTGGGAGTTCCTTGGAAGATTCCCTGGTCTGTAAAATGCACCTATCCTCAACCTTCCTCTGTTTCCTGTACCAATTTTAATGTCAAGCCAGATTGATTCTACTTCTTTTACTTTACTAGAATCATCAACTCTAGTAGTGCAGTACAAGCTATTTACATATACAAACACTCCGCCTCCCTGCCGTGATTCTCTGCAGTATGAGAACATGTTATACCCTTGTAACTCGAAATCCTGTAGCCTATCCCTATTATACCCCTCACTAACCCATGTCTCGGTTACACAAATGATATCAGGCTTTTCAAGGGCAACATAACACTCAAACTCATCAAATTTAGACCTAATACTTTGGGCATTCAGCAACACACATGTGATCTTATACTTTGAGCTGACTCTACTAATTCTGAGGGAATTATGATCTACTGTCCTATTCTGACATGAACTTCTACCAATGCTTACTTCTTGATGCCCTAGTACTAGCGTCCCTGAACCCCCCCTACCTAGTTTCCCTGAATGACACTTCTGTAGGCATCTCCCAAAGCCCTTGCCCCCTCATCCGATAAGTGAAGCCCATCCTTCATATAGTACCTATGCCACTCATAGAACTGATCCCATAAGTCTACATAACTAAGCCCCATAGCTGAACATAAGTTCTGAACTGAGCTGTTCACAGACAGAGCTCTCGAGTACCACTCCTCACTGGCTCCACAGCGAGGGAGGATGCCAGTCACAATGACTGGTTTCCTGGACTCCTTCAACCTCTGCAGCAGGCTCCGGTACTCCGCTACTATTCTCACACTCTGTCTAGGTCCTATGTTGTTCACCCCCACCTGTATTATAACTGTCTCCGGGCTACTCCTACCCAGTTCTGCCTCAATGACAGGGCCCATATCAACTACTTTTGCCCCCGGTTTAACTATACATTTGTCCCTCTTCCCACAGAATGTTCGCCTTAAGGGCCTTACCCTTGAGTCCCCAACCACTAAATGCTGAATCTGTACCTTGTCACTTTCAGCTGCTGACTCTAACGCACTGAACCTATTTGCTAGTGTAACCTGCTGATGTTCCCTGGGGCTGTACTGCCTGACTCTACCCTGAACTTTTGTCCATCCCTCCTGATCCCCTTCCCTCTTCCTCCTCCAGATTCTGCTACCACCCTCCATTACCCAGCACCCCTCCTCATCCTTACTGTCTGTGGCCCTAGCATTACTTTCCACAATGTTGGGTCTCCAGAAACGTGACCCTCCAACACACTTCCAAACCCCAGCCGCACTATCCACCTTTGCCTTATCCTCCTCCCTTATGCCCCTATCAGAACTACCACTGGTCCCTGATCCTGTAGGCTCCTTTTCTGACCCCCTAACCACAATCTGCGCATACGTTCCTTGGTCAGGAGCTACACCCTCTTGCGGCTCATCTCTACACCTACACTTACTTAACTGCGCCTCAAGCTCCGCTACTCTAGCCTGGAGGGCCTCTAGCTCTGCTACCTTCGCCTGCATCCTAGTCATGCTCATTTGAATACACTAGTAACTTAGGTATATAACTTAGGTACTATGCACTTTTCAATACTTTACTAACTTAACTTAACTTTTTTTGTTTTTTTGTTTGTTTGTTTTTTCTTCTTCTAAACCTTAACTAGATCAAGGTAAAGCTAGTAACACAAATCAGCTATGAGTGCACCTAATACTAGACTAAATATCTAATCCTTGAATAAACTGAATACTAAATACACCTTAATTATCCCTAATTTTCTAAAATATCTACTTATCCAACCCTGCAACTAATAACACAAAAATAAGACTAAGACAATTTTGGCGCACACAAGCTAGAATGAAAAGTCCTTTAAAAAGCAAGTAAGAGGTAACAGCTAACTATGAATGCTTAAAAATAATACTTAAACGATCCACAAAACTAAATATCTAATCCTTATATCTAAATATAATGTGGTTGCTCAAAAAATACACAAAACAACAGAGCTATCCAACAGCTACTTAGCTTGGCTAAAGTAGGGTTCAGAAGGGTAGGTTGTGAGTCAAATATAGTAGGTGTTGCTGAGTGCTATGGCGCTGTCTGTATCCACTTTGTTTGTCAGAGAGAAGAGAATGTTCAGTAAAATGACCATAAACCTTTCTATATACTATTTTTTCAAAGACTTTGGAAAGGGCCAAAAGAATACTAATTGGTCGATAGCAAGAACAATCCGATGGAGAACCTTTGTTTTTGAATATTGGTTTTACGTGTGCTTCTTTAAATCTACTTGGAAATTTGCCTGACTCAAGGGACTTGTTGAATAATTTTGCTAATGGTTTAGAGATCAAAAGTGCAATCAGTTTAAGCAATTTTACTGGTATTCCATCTGGGCCGGTTGACTTGTTTGGGTCTAGGGAGTTGAGAATGCGGAGAGCTTCTTGCTTGGATGTGACAATATTTTCAAGTGAGGGCAATGGTAGTGTATGAGCTTTGTTTGGTGTGGGTTTGTGAGTCTCCGGAATATTAAGGGTAGATTGAGCAGCAAAGTGGTCGTTTAATAGCGTCGCCTTTTCGTCGTCGTCAGTAATGAAGTCGCCGTTGTCTGATTGGAAAGGTGGGATGGTATCGTCTCGTATACGTCCTGTGATAGTGCGTAATGTTTGATGGTATGTGTAGGAGTTTTGTTTTTGTGCCACTAATTTGTGTACTTGGTATTGTATATATTCGTCTTTTAGTCGTCTGTTGATGGATGTGACTAGGTTTCTTTGGTATCTCCATCTATTCCAATTAAAATCACACTGAGTTTATTTTGCAATTTTGAATAATCTGTCACGTTTTCGAATGTTTCACTTTAATTCAGAATTGATCCAAGGTTTTTGTTTTGATTGATTAGTTTTGCGTTTAAATGGAATCGAGGCAGCTGCGGCGTCGTGAATAGCAGATATAAATAGGTCTGTCGCTGTATCTAAATCATTGTTCAAAATACGTGCCCAGTCAGTGTTTTGCAGAAGGGTGGTGAGTAAAGGGGCGTTTAATTTTGAATAGTCCCAAACATATGTATGCGTTGGTTCTGCGTTTTCAGGAGGCGGTGTTAGTCGAACTGTCACGTATATTGGAAAGTGATCAAGGTGGGAGAATGATGAAAGAGTGCCACTATCAGTGATTAAGTTACTGTTGTTTATGCAAATAAGATCGCGTAGATTTTGGCTAGTGTTGCTGATTCTGGTTGGTTGTCTGATTAACTGTTGCAGATCTAACGCCTCTTGAAGTGTCACTTGAAGTGTCTTGAAGTGTTCGGTCGAAAGTTGTGATGCCGTTGTGTCGTTAAATTTGGTGATCAATATTAATGTTTCCAGCGTTAAAGTCACCTAACACAAGTATGGCCGTGGGATTGTAGCTGTGCGCTTGGCATACTGATTCGGTAAAGTGATCTGTGAAAAGTTGCAGTCTTTCGGTTGTTAAATTTGGTGGAATGTAAGTGCAGCATACTAGTAGAGTAAAATTTCGCGATTGAATTTGGACCCATATCCATTCTTCGTCGCCAACTTCTAATGGGTTAAGTCTCTGAAATGGCAGCGAAGTGTGTATGTAAATAGCTACTCCTCCCCCGTGTCTGTTTCTATGCCGTGTTAGTGGTGTATGGAAACCGTCTAATTTATATTGACTATGTGGAATTGTGTTGTCTAATTTAGTTTCTGACAGTGCTAGTATTTCGATGTTGTTGGTTTCAACAAATTGTTGGAGCTCATCAGTTTTGTTTCCGGCAGTAATGCTGTTGATGTTGACGTGTGCAATGGTGAGGTTTTGATGTGAATGTGATTGTAGTCGTGGTCCTGGGTTTGTCTCTACGCCACTGACTATTAGCACGATTTGTATGTCCAAAAATGTCCCAAGTCTAGTCCATAGTCTGTTTGACATTGTGGGTAAGGTACGGATGTGATGTAAGTGATAATGATGTGCATGTGCCTGTGCGTTTGGTGGGGACAGCGTGAGTTGATAGCACCTGCGAGCAGCTGGGAGAAGAGTCCTATACCTTCCCGGGTGGGGTCGCGTGGTTCTATCCG
>JAXIVJ010009589.1:0-50431 GCA_036785665.1 Chirona hameri | reverse complement strand
TTACAGCAATACTATTTCAGTACAAATGAATGTAGCCACTGGACTGCATGTATTTGCACAATTTACCTGTGTACTTGTATCGTTAAGAATCGTTAAATCTGTTGATTCAATTAGCCTTTATTTGATGCGGATTTGGATTCAATCACGATTCATGAATCAAAAGATCTGGTGGTGAATCAATTATTTCTTGATTCAGGGAATTTTAATTGAACGATTCAAATCGATTCAATCAGTGTCGAATAAATAACCAGTACATGTAGGAACGTCCCCGTGGTAGGCCGTTTCCCGTACTACAAAAAGGACAGCTAGTACCGCTCTGTGATCGCTAAATTGCGTATGAATCCTATCCATACTTACTTTATCCATGGGTGCGCTGAACAGGAGAGCTTGGTTATTCACGCCGAATCGAGGAGGCAGCGGAACGGTGTCGGACCGGAACGGAGGAGGCAGCGGAACGGTGTCGGACCGGAACGTAGGAGGCAGCGGAACGGTGTCGGACCGGAACGGAGGAGGCAGCGGAACGGTGTCGGACCGGAACGTAGGAGGCAGCGGAACGGTGTCGGACCGGAAACGGAGGATGCAGCGGAACGGTGTCGGACCGGAACGGAGGAGGCAGCGGAACGGTGTCGGACCGGAACGGAGGAGGAGCGGAACGGTGTCGGACCGGAACGGAGGAGGCAGCGGAACGGTGTCGGACCGGAACGGAGGAGGCAGCGGAACGGTGTCGGACCGGAACGGAGGAGGCAGCGGAACGGTGTCGGACCGGAACGGAGGAGGCAGCGGAACGGTGTCGGACCGGAACGGAGGAGGCAGCGGAACGGTGTTGGACCGGAACCTGCCCGTCCTGGCCCGTCTTGAAGGAGGCGCAGTGGATGTCCGGGGCAGTCTGGATGTCCGGATGTCCGGGTCGCAGTGGATGTCCAGGTCGCAGTGGATGTCCGGGACAGTCTGATGTTTCCACGTGTTTCCGCGCACTCATCAGTCACTCATCTTCACACTCATCAGTCACTCATCTGCACACTCATCTGTCACTCATCTTCACACTCATCAGTCACTCATCTTCACACTCATCAGTCACTCATCTTCACACTCATCAGTCACTCATCTTCACACTCATCAGTCACTCATCTTCACACTCATCAGTCACTCATCTTCACACTCATCAGTCACTCATCTTCACACTCATCAGTCACTCATCTTCACGGTCATCAGTCACTCATCTTCACACTCATCAGTCATTTATCTTCACACTCATTAGTCACTCATCTTCACAATGATCAGTCATTAGTCATCAACATGCACGAATAAGAGAACCCGCAATATACCTCACGACATCAAATTCATCGCTTTCGCACATGAGATGTGGAAACACCAGACTCACAACGACTCAATTTAACATTATTTGAATGGGGAGTCCCCATGGTTTCGTTCCTTGACGTAAGACAGTTCGTTGCCTTGGATAGCCTGTCCTTTTTCAGGTTAGCAAGGGTAGGGTTAACATCAGCGGGTTATCATTGGCAGCGAGCCATTGGCACGACAGATGGCGTGATTTTGTCACCTTCATCGGCATGTGATTTCCAACCAGGAGCGTTTACGCTGAGAGACAGACCGTTCACTTCCGGTTGGGATCGGTTGCATTGTATACCACTGCCCAGGCATATGGCGGTCCCATAGGCAGATCCAGAACGGGTGGTTTGCTGGGGGGGGGGGGGGCAAATCCCCAAAAGTGTCTTACACAATTCTGAAAACTCATCGGATTTCTCTTGCTTATACATTGATACTTGATTTAAAACAAACTTTCGTTAGTAAAAGTTTCTTAGATTTTCTTCTATATCAGAATACGTGTCAATTTTGCGCCGATTTCAGGCGGTTTGGGGGAGGGGAGGCAGAATGGCCCCTTGGCCTCCCCTCTGGATCCACCCATACCCAGTCCGACATCAGCAGGCGAGACATAGTCCGTCCGGGTTGAGGTCCTGTGTCGATCAGACGGTAATTTTAACCGGACGCGCGCGTTCCCGTCTCACAGGCTTCCCTGCAATCGCCAGGTCTTGGTCGCTCTAACCGCATGGCATGAACTCGACTTATGCATGTATTTAAGCTATCTTCTGTTTTAGGCAATAGGAGTAAGGCACGAACAAGAGATAGTAGTCGTTTTCACGAAGGCTTATTGCGCTGAAAAGTTTCTGAAATATTCTGAAAGTTTAAAGAACTACACAACTTTTACATGCGATTTTTGGCTAGAAATATCCGTCATCATTTTGTAATATGTTGGTAAGAATATATATATCTATGTTGTGGTTGACATATGTTGACAAAATTGCGGTTGGGTGGTAATAAGCAAGATAAGTATTGATAGAATCTTCCTGGAACTTTTCAAACTTTTCAGGAAGATTCTATCAATACTTATCTTCTTATTACCACCAAACCGCAATTTTGTCAACATATTTTATTCTTACCAACATATTACACAAAATTATGAGGGAAATTTCTAGCCAAAAATCGCATGTAAAAGTCGTGTAGTTTTTGCAAAACTTTCAGAATCTTTCAGAAACTTTTCAGCGCAATAATCCTTCGTGGAAACGGCTATTAATTCCGATAATTTCAATCAATAGCTTCATGGGTGGAACTTTATATACTTTCGGGGTTGTAGCTACAACTGCATCCTCAAAAATAACAACCCCAATTATGAATATTACAACCCCAGCATTGCCAGTGAATGCATAAGTAAATACATACTGCAAGCGTTATGCAAAATCCCCAAAGGATTTTTCAATAGCAATCATAACAAAACACCTCCGGACGACAACCGTGCGCTGGCGGCGGCTATGGGCGGCCTCGGCGACGTCGTTAGTGCGGTTGTGGGCAGGCCTGTAGTGGCTGTCGGCGACTTCAACGTGCCCGACGTCGTCTGGAGAGCGACGGACGGCGGCGGAGCAGCGCCGGTCCTGGAGAGGAGAGGCGCTCCTGGAGAGGCGCTCCAGGAGAGGAGAGAGGAGAGGCGCCGGTCCTGGAGAGGCGCTGCCGTCGCGCGCTGGAGCTGATGGACGGCTGCCATCTAGCAGGACTCGCACAGCATGTACAGCAGCTCTCCCGTGATCCCAACTTCCTGGACCTGGTGCTGTCCAACAGTCAGGATGTGGTGGCCACAGTGCGAGACGGAGTGTTTCCCTCCGACCACAAGGAAGTGGTGTGCGATGTCTGAACGGTGCGTGCGTCAGTCCCAGTGGTATCGAGGAGTACGGCGCTGAACTACAAGCGTGCTGACTGGGACGGTCTGCGCACAGCGCTCAGACTAACTCCGTGGAACCTGCTGGACGAGTTGCCCGTAGACGACGCCACTGCCCTCTTCTACGACCTGCTGACTGCGGCCATACAGGACTACATCCCACTAGTCCACTTGAGGCGTCGCCAGCCGCCGTGGTTCGACAGAGCGCTCCACACAGCGCTCAGAGAGAATGAGGCGGCTCACCGGTTGATGAGGAGGGCCAGAACGCTGACCACCAAGGCCTCGTTCCGCGAGAAGCGTAGGGATTTTAAGCGCATGGCCAGTTCGAAGTTTTATGAGTATATACAGGGTCTGGATGACGATCTCAAAACCAACCCCAAACGTTTTTGGACTTTTCCTATATGTGTTAAAGGTAAAAATAGTGAATTGTCGCACCTGGTAGATGGAGATAGCAAAATCACTGATGACCGTGATAAGGCTAAACGCCTAAACCGTACGTTTGCCGCCAAGTTTACCGATCCGACAGTGCCAGTGCTCCCGTCAGCTCCTGAATATGACCTAGATCCGCTACGCTCGTTCCACGTGTCTGAGGAATCTGTCCGGGAGATACTCAGCAGTGTCAACCGGCACAAGGCATGTGGACCAGACAACATCAGCGCGCGTGTTATCAGTGAGTGTGCGGTAGAGCTTGCTGTGCCTGTCTCAAAGCTGTGCGAACTGTCCGTGGAGCTGGGCATATTCCCACAGGTTTGGAAACGTGCCACTAGTGTTCCGATATTTAAGAAGGGTGCGAAGAAATTGCCATCAAATTATCGCTCTGTGTCTCTTTTACCTCTGTTTAGCAAGGTGTTGGAGAGAGTTGTATTTATTGCACTGTTTCAACACATGAAACCAGCCCTATCGGACAGGCAACACGGTGTTATGCCAGGTCGCTCGCGCGCTACCAACCTGTGCACGATGTTGCACACTGCCTGGAGCAACATCTCTGCTGGCTCCCAGACGGACGTGATTTACACTGACTATAGTTCGGCCTTTCAAAGCGTTAATCACAAGCTGCTTCTTCATAAGCTGAAGCACTCCTATTGCATTTCTGACCAAGCATTAAAATGGTGTGAAGCATTAAAGTGGAGAGAGCAGCGGGTCGTTGTGAAGGGCAAGTGCTCGCAGTGGGTGCCTGCTCCGTCAGGGACACCGGAGGGCGGGCTGTTATCGCCATTTCTGATCGCCTGCTTTGCCAATGACTTACCAGCAACTGTTGAGACAAACACTCTGATGTTCGCGGACGACGCAAAGATGTACTGTAAAGTCGGCAGCGACGCAGATGTTCCATTCATGCAGAGTCAGATCGATTCCCTGTGATCCCTGTGATCCCTGTGATCCCTGTGATCCCTGTGATCCCTGTGATCCCTGTGATCCCTGTGATCCCTGTGATCCCTGTGATCCCTGTGATCCCTGTGATCCCTGTGATCCCTGTGATCCTGTGATCCTGTGATCCATGTGATCCTGTGATCCTGTGATCCCTGTGATCCCTATGATCCCTGTGATCCCTGTGATCCCTGTGATCCTGTGATCCTGTGATCCTGTGATCCTGTGATCCCTGTGATCCCTGTGATCCCTGTGATCCCTGTGTCGCTGGTCCACAACATAGGGCCTGACATTGAACCCGACTAAATGCAAGGTGCTGACCAGGGGTGGTAAAATGCCCCGTCATGCTGGACGACGTCGGAGAACAAAATTTGTCTTTTTCTTGCCAGGTTGGCTATTTTTTCATCACAAATGATCCATCAGAGGAGCCACATGCTACATTTTTGCATGCGTGTGCTTTTTACATCGAATCGTGGGATATTCGAGGGCAATTTCTACTGAATTGGTTCACACATGAAAATGCACAGTCTACAAAAAAAAACGCGCCCCAGTCTATCTAAAAAAAAATACGCGTCCCACATAGCAACAGTGATATCAGGTTGGCAGCATATTATACCACAAATATAGTTGTATTTATTGACCATACAAACTATACCAAGACGGTTTTATCATTTATGACCTCTTCCTCGAAATTAAAATATAATAGTACCAAAAAACGTTATATTAATATTTCGATCACAGATCTTCATCAGAATTTATACATTTTCCAAGACACAATCACTTTTGTTGTTCTGTTCTGGAGATGGTGGACGGCACTGTGCCACTGACCTCGAGGCGGCTCCCGCTGCGTGGAGCTGGGATAATACATTCTCTGTTCCGCCGCCGGACGGGCCTCGTACGAGCGAGCTTCAGGTATAATTGCATGTATTAATTGTATGATGATTGTATGATTGTATGATGATTGTAATAATTGTATAATTGTATGATGAGCTTCAGGGAATGTATAATTTCTGATGAAGATCTGTGATCGAAATATTAATATAACGTTTTTTGGTACTATTATATTTTAATTTCGAGGAAGAGGTCATAAATGATAAAACTAATGATAATTTCCCTATAATGTTCCTCGCACAAGCACTAACCAATATATACCAAGTTGTCTGCAATTTACTATTTCAGTCGACAGCGGTTTGGGAGAACTGCGGAAGACCACTCATTGACTTTGAACGGGAGGCTCTCCGCCGTCCAACCCGCGGATCCGCTGGTTTTATCAGTCAATTTCGCTGCATAGTAGAAATGGTATAAATTTTGGAACAAATTTAGAAACCCAGAGTATATTTTAGATTGTTGACCAATGACTATGGAGGCATGATGGCAGCATTTTCAAACCACGATTTGGAGCGATCGTCGCTTTCGGAAGCGACGCATGTGATTTTGTTTAGCAATTCTGTGAAGCACCTCCTTCTTCAGAGTTCAAGGTAAGGTTAAGTTAAAATATTTAATAATATAGTTGCTCAAAAAGTGGACAAAATAAATCGCATAGCAAGTAGGGTAAACTTAACATGTCAACACATCAGACTTGGCACGTTACTGGTGGTGTTGTGGTAATTTGGGACATCTCAAGACATAAAACATTCATGTTATTGGTGACAGGCGCGTAACCACCACTGGGGTCACTGGGGATCAGTCCCCAGTAACATTTTCGGATTTTAACATTACGGCTCTGGACGTTGCATGGAAACAATCGACTTCAAAGTGCCTCCGTCCCCACCTACTTTCGGAAAGTGGTTACGCCTATGATTGGTGGTGTGTTGGTGTCTGAAAGTCATCCCAGGCAAAGGGTTGTCAGTTTGAAGGGAGGAAACGGTAAACAACTGTAACCCTGGACACGCCCTAACAACATACTGTTCATGCTATTGGTGATGTAGAGTGTCGGTATCGACTTCATCACCAATAGCATGAAAAATATGACATTAAGATGTGTCCGGTGTTCATGTTTTATTACAGGTTTACCCTACCTGTAAAAAGTCTGATTTAATTAAAAACTGCTTGTATTTGACCTTTGGTTCAGTAATTCACCCCCTGTTATTTCATGTTATTGGTGGTGTGTTTGTGTCTGAAAGTTAGTGTCTGAAAGTCATCCCAGGCAAAGGGTTGTCAGTTTGAAGGGAGAAACAGGGGTAACAACTGTAACCCCGGACACGCCCTAACAACATACTTTTCATGTTATTAGTGATGTAGTGTGTCAGTATCGACTTCATCACCAATAGCATGCAAAATATGGCATTAGGATGTGTCTGGTGTTAATTTTGTCTACCCTACCTGTAAAAAGTCTGATTAAATTAAAAGCTGTTTGTATTTGATGTTCAATTCAGTAATTCACCCCCCCCCCCCCCCAAACAAAACAAGTTGGTGTGGCGACTGCCCCATCAACTTTGATTTTGACTCCACCATTTTTATGCTCTGCCCCACCAACTTTTTTCTCTCCAGATTTGAAGGTTTCCTAGTGTTAAACTCTTCAATTTTATACCTCAGCCATGCAAAGCAACCATCCAATATGATATTTTGTCCCACCAACCTGCTCTGAAAAGCTCCACCCATACTGTCGATGAGATGGTCTGGGGGGTCCAGGGGCGCGACAGCCCCTGGCAGGTTCTGCAGCGCAGCGAGCGAATGTGAGCGTCACGTTCTAAACATGGGTCCATGCGACCTTAATTGCTGTAAATGTTACGTCAAGTTTGATTATGTATCGTATGATTGGTTATTAGTTATGGTTATGGTTATGATTGGTTATGTATGGTTATGTACATTTACAGCAATTAAAAGGTAATAACAAAACTGTATTGTTCATACGTTATACCACATTTGGAGTATTTTGTACAAGCCTGGTCTCCAACATATGAGAAAGATTGCTGGATGTTAGAAAGAGTTAAAAAAGGGCAACACATTTTTTTAATTATCTTGGTAGTTTACCTTATGAAGATAGATTAAAGAAATTGGATATGTTTTCACTTATATATAGAAGGCTAATTGAGGAAGGAGATCTAATTGAGGTCTTCAAATTTGTAAATGGTCAGCATTCTGGATATTTAAAGGGAATGTTTGAGTTCAATAGGGAAAATCGAGGTAGAGGTCATCAGCATAAACTCATTATGAAACTAAGTATGACTAGGCTATGACAGTAATTTTTCAGTAGAAGGGTTGTAGGACATTGAAATATGCTACCAGGTGATGTCGCTGATGCAGTGGCACTTGCTTCCTTCAAAATTAGACTAGATAAATACTTTACAGAGAAGGGATTAGTCCATAAATACTCGTGGGATTAGCTTTTATGCAGGTAGAGTAAGGTGATTTGAAGGGGCGAGACTGGTGGAGGGGGGGGGGGTTGCAACCTCGGATGGGCCCAAGTGGCTCTTTGTTGCACTTTTCTTTTATGTCTCTTTATGTATCGTGTTTGGTGACGTCATAGCTTTGGTATTACTGGTAAACTTTTCTGTCTGTTATAAATGAGAAGATTTTTTTTCACATTTAATGACAAATATTGCTTGGACCTATCTATACTCTCTTCTTCTATAGGGACCTCAAGAACTTGACAATGTTTTTAATCTTGCATCAGCTACAGAGTAGCTTATCAAAGATTCTGCAACTCTATTTTTTCATGTATGATCAATATTTCACAAGAGTATAAATATAAATATTGCTTCAACGAGCGATGTTGCATTAGTGTTGCTGGAGAACCATTTTCCAACTTTCGATTTGGTCGGAGAACCATAGTCTATTGTACCACACCTGGTGCTGACGCTGACGCTGAGACGTGCGCCAGTCACCGGCACATATATCATAGGTGGAGTGGAACTTGAAAGAGTGACTGTGATGCGAGATCTGGGTGTCCTTCTCGACGAGAAGCTGACTTTCGGTGACCATGTAGACGCCACAGTGCGCAAGGCCAACATGGCATTAGGTCTCTTGAGGAGGGCAATGCAAACTGGCAAGCATGACCGATCACTCAAAGAACAGAGTAGAAAATCCGTAATGATCACCTACTGTGCGAATGTGAGATCTACTCTGGAGTTTTGTAGCGTGGTGTGGGGTGGAGCGGCTGAGGTGCACATGAAGCGGATTGCACGCGTTCAGCATAAATTATTGATGTGGCTGTGTGCTCGATGCCGAGTGACAGGGCCCACACTTTAGTACGAGGAGCTCATGGAGTTTTTCGGAGTGAGCACTCTAGCAGCCCGACGAGAACAGCTAGGACATCATGTTCATTCGTAATGTCCATTGTCACGTCATCGACTCACCATTCTTGCTGTCTCAATGTCCGCTGGCTGTGCCAACCCGGCAACTTCGCACCAGGATTTTGTGCAATACTCCGTATGCCCGAGTAAATACGGTCAAATATGAACTGTTCTGTCGCATTTCGAAGGGTCGCAATGCTTTTCTTGACGCGAATCTGGACATCTGTGTGGCTGCACAGTGCCGCCAAGTTAAAAAAAAGAAGTGTTATCGCATATGTACGTGGAGAGTAAGTGGTGACGCTTGTCTGTGGTGAAGTGTTGTGTTTATTTGTGTTTATTTATGTATTGTTTTATCTCTTATGACTTCACCTATCAGGGGGTATTTATACCTGTTGGTGATTATTGTAATAAACTGAAACTGAGTTAATAAATATGGGCATAGACAAGACAAAACTTTAAAAAGTTAGTAAAGTTTGCCATAAAATAGCATTTCAATTGCAACAATATCCGTTTTCCCGAAGGATTATTACGCTGAAAAGTTTTTGAAAGATTCTAAGTTTTGAAAAACTTTATAACTTTTACATGCGATTTTTGGCTAGAAATGTCCCTTATAATTTTGTAATATGTTGGAAAGAATAAAATATGTAGACAAAATTGCGGTTTGGTGGTAATAAGCAAGATAAGTATTGATATAATCTTCCTGAATCTTCCTGAAAGTTTCAGGAAGATTGTATCAATACTTACCTCGGTTATTACCACCAAACCGCTATTTTGCGAACATATTTATTCTTATTAATATATTACAAAATTATGAGGAACATTTCTAGCCAAAAATCGCATGTAAAAGGTTTGTAGTTTTTCAAAACTTTCAGATTCTTTCAGAAACTTTTCATCGCAATAATCATTCGTGAAAACGGCTATTAATTCCGATAATTTCAATCAATAGCTAAATCTTTATCATGTAAGTAAAGAAGAACTCGAGACTAAGTTTCATTAACCCGCGTACGGCCAAAATATGCGCCAAACACGAACGGCCGGGGGGGGGTTGATTTCAGCCCCCCCCCCCACTAAGATCTCGAAAACCACGCAACGTAGCGACAACTGGAAAACAGGATTAGATAGTTTGAGATAAGCTCTATCGAAAGTATATCGTTCCTTTGTTATGTCAGGTCAAGATTGAGGTCACCAGAGGTCATCAAGGGTCAGATTTTCCAGTTTTAGGACTTCGCCCCAGAAACCCCCAGATACCACAGGAACTATGATCGCTAGGAACAAACCGCAAAAAAATAATGGAAATCTCTTGGAAAAAAAATCGCGGAAGCGGCCTCAAATTTTATCTCAGGTCAATAGTTTAAGCTCCAGAGGTCATCAAAGGTCAAAAATACTTTTTTTTGGCAAAGCTGTTCTTCAAAATAACATTTTACCTAATACAGATAGGACAATTATTTTGACGCCATCGTGTTTTTCTCGGCAAGGTACTTTTAATCATAGTCATTTTGACCAGGTCAGGTCAACATAAAAATTTGACCGCAAGAAAATGTCAAGGGTGACCCAAGTAGGTCACGTTATATATTGGGATACCTGTCTCGATAAGACAAACACATTAGTACCGGTTTCACTTCTCTATCTTCATTCTGTCCAGAGTTATATACAAAAAAAAAGTGTTGTTGAACTCGGATGACCTCGGTTGAACCTGTAGGGGCCACTGACCAAAAATTGCACCTAGGTCAGCATGAATGGCCTATTATAACATGATCCAGAAGGAATTTGGCTGATATCACGCGTATCCTCGGAATAGGAAGTATTTGAATATTTCCTCATTGACTTATAATGGGGATGTCACGAAATTGACGCAACCTAAGGTCACTGATATAAAACAAAATCCGAGATTAACTAATTGTAGATATCTATGGCCTTACCAAATCCTGCAAGTTTGAAACCTATCGGCTAACAACTGCGGCTGTGGTATGACCGCACAATTTTTAAAGGTGGTGTCACGTGAACTGGTTTGGTGACCTGACCTGAGATGACCCGGGGTAAAAACAATTCAGACTATGTGGGTAATGGATTCCCAAACAGCTGTGCCAAATTTGGTGGCGCAGCGCGCTGCCGTTTTCTCGCTATTTAGGAAAAACCGTAGGAGGGGGGGGGGAAATCAACCCCCCGGCCGTGATCGTGTTAAACATAGCACATGTGTAGGGGTGATTAAATATTTTGTTGTCAAATAGTTGAGTGACAAGGAAGACAATTTGACCGTAAATTGCCTCGTCAGGTGGAAGACCTGTGGGTACCCCATATTTGTACCTGATCTCAAGGTCAAACAGTGACCTTGAAATAATATTATCTAAATGAGAACTGGAGTCCGTCCACTAGTCTATCAGTAGCGCCAGTTACGGGGGTGATTCAATTTGAGTTAGGCGAATAAAATGGGTACCCCGGATTTTCATCAAAGGTTAGGGTCAAACGGTGACCTTGAGAGAAAGATATCTGAATTAAACAAGGTATATTGTATAGGTATTTATCGATTACACACATGGCGATATTTCTTTGTCCTCTCGTTTTCCTAGGTTCTGTCGTCGGAGATATCGCAGATGTCACTGGTATCGTTTGTCACGCAGATGTCACTGGTATCAACTTGACGGACATGTTCTTTCCTAACCTGACAGTTCCATATGTTCCCAGTCCAATATTTTGAACCAGTTTTTGAACAAACTTGTATCCATTGTTAAAATAGGGTTGACTTTTAACTTATATCTAAATTACTTGCTCTAAATCTTAATATAAATATAAAATACTTCTTCTCGTGTCTCTGCTGATGTCTCGCTAGAGTTAAACTTGACGAACAACGTGGTGAAGGAAACCAAAGGAAGCGCCACTACAGTCTACACTTGCGGTTTATTTGAGAGACGTTTCACATCTATTTCAAATAATTGCACTCAAAAATTTACCAATACCTACCTATCAGACAGCTCGCTTGCAGCCGCTCCGATCGTTACGTTCTAACTGACAGATGGGGCTCAGTTTGCCACCAAAAATAAAAGGTCACCACTCACCCACGTGCGCTGTCAATGGTCCGTACCTCCCTGACGCCCACACTGACAGAAATAAATCGAGGACGGTGAACTGCGCAGGACTCCATCCGCTAGCTGTCAATCGACGCACTGCTATGTTCAGCCGCCCACGCCAGGTGAACCGGACGCGGTTACGGGGAAGGTGACCTCAGGATAACCTCATCCCGGGGTACATAAACCCCACCGGGACAGGGGAGGGCGTCACTCGGCCAGCGGCACCTGCGCAACCAACATGGCACGCTTCACAGTCTGTCTGCTGGCGCTCGTCGCTCTGGCAGCTGCCTCCAAGAAGGACGGGAAGTGCTTCTCCAAGAGCCTCGGCAGGTATTTCAAGGATGGGGCCAAGTGGACGGAGCCGGAATGCACGCAGGCGCAGTGCGACGAGGGCAGGATCGTCCGCCTGCCCTGTGGTCTGATCGCAGTTCCGCGTGGGTGTAGGGTGGTTAAAGGCAACAGCGGAGCACCGTACCCAGGCTGCTGTCCCAAGACAGTCTGCAAGTGCTACTCCAAAGCCCTGAAGAAATACTTCAACAACGGCGACACCTGGACCGAACCACCATGCACTCGTGCTAAGTGCGATAAAGGAAATGTCGCCGCGCTTCCCTGTCCCCTGATCAAGCCGGGACCGGGCTGTGTGCCGGTGAAAGGTAAGCCGGGCACCCCTTACCCAGGCTGCTGCCCGTCCTTCAAGTGCCCCAAACCCGGCCAGTGCTACTCAAAGCGCCTCGACAAGTTCTTCGACGATGGCGACACCTGGACCGAGCAACCTGGATGCAGTCTTATCCGGTGCACAAAAGGAAAGGTCACCGCGGTTGGCTGTCCAACATTCAAAACTGGTCCACATTGCATACGGGTCGAGGGAAAGGCCGGAGCACCCTATCCTAAATGCTGTCCCAGCTATGTCTGCCCCAAACGGTGCTACTCCAAAGCCCTGAAGAAATACTTCAACGACGGTGACACCTGGACCGAACCACCATGCGGTAGTTTCCAGTGCAGAAAGGGAATTTCCTCCGGGGTTGGCTGTCCCTCATTCAAAACTGGTCCACATTGCAAACGGGTCGAGGGAAAGGCCGGAGCACCCTACCCTAAATGCTGCCCCAACTACGTCTGCCCCAAACGGTGCTTCTCCAAAGCCCTGAAGAAGTATTTCAACGATGGTGACACCTGGACCGAGCCACCATGCAGTAGTTTCCGGTGCAGAAAGGGAATTTCCTCCGCGGTTGGCTGTCCCTCTTTCAAAACTGGTCCACATTGCAATCGGGTCGAGGGAAAGGCCGGAGCACCATACCCTAAATGCTGCCCCAACTACGTCTGCCCCAAACGGTGCTTCTCCAAAGCCCTGAAGAAATACTTCAACGATGGTGACACCTGGACCGAGCCACCATGCAGTAGTTTCCGGTGCAGAAAGGGAATTTCCTCCGGGGTTGGCTGTCCCCTGGTCTTACCTGGTCCAAATTGCATAGTGAGCAAAGGAAAAGCTGGATCACCCTACCCAAGATGCTGCCCCAAAGTCGTCTGCAAAAAGATTCACCGGTGCTTCTCGAAGAGCCTGAAAAAGGTCTTCTATGACGGTGCTAAATGGACGGAGCCCAAGTGCATCCAGGCCCAGTGCAGTAAGGGTAAAATTGTCCGGCAGCGTTGCCCGCTGATCGCCGGCCGTCATTCCCCTAAAACGTACTGTACGTTGGTAGCCGTAAAGCCGGGGGCGCAGTATCCCGGCTGCTGCCCCAAACTCGTCTGCAAAAAGAGGCGCCACCGCTGCTACTCCAAGGTGCTACGCAAATACTTCAGCGACGGCCAGATGTGGTGGGAGGCAATCTGTGTGCGGGCCACGTGTGTCAAGGGGCTCATTGTGAGGAAGTCCACGTGCCCTGTTGGCTGCAAAGGCAAGAAGGGCAAATGCTCCACATCCGCTGATTATTTCAAAATAGCGAAGAAGGGATAAATGAACAGTTTCATGCATTTCCATATAAATATACGCACAGATCTTTATGGTTTATATTGATACTACTGCCAAGGGTTTTATCACAATTTTTGAAATATCAATTTACTACAATTATGGACATTTTATACGAATGTTTTCTAACATCCGTTGCTGCACAGATTAGTACGTTGCACCTGGGTTCTTTAATCTGTGTTTTTTGTGTGTGTAAAATCGGTATATTTCGTATGGTAAATTACCACGCAGTATTCATACGGGGATCCATGACACACGAGTCTTAATGAAATGATTGGTGTTCCGTGGTCTTTCAAATAAAATACATATCAAGTCGTATTGCAATGTTGTTTTGTTTTCTGAAAAGCTTGACAGTCCACATGAGCCAACGCGTTGATAAGAAAAATAAATACAAACTAAGGTAGAACACGAACAAATATTAAAGACGTGATATAACGATACCGATATTTTCGACGGCAGTAATCTTTACTTCCAGGTCACATTAGGTTTGCTGATCCATCTTAAAGGGAATGTTTTGTATTGGTTTTGAACTGAGATACTATTATCTTTGGCCGTTATGGAAATGGCAAAAATACTAAGGTCATTTTCACAAAAACTTAGCCGTTTTTAAGAAATTCAATTTATAGTTTGCAAAATGGGGTCTAGGCTAGTACCGCCGCTGATTGGCTGATAGCGACTTTTCAGCCAATCCCACTTTGACAGCCATTCAGCGGCGGTCTATAGCTCAATAATGACTTAATTATCTCAAATTTAACAACTTAATCTGTATAAAGTTAAGACTTTCCGAGAGATAAAATATCACCATCGTTTTCAGCAGCAATTGGTTCCAGTGTTCGTCACGGGCCCACCAACCCCCAGCACGGCCTGGCCAGGGCCCATGAACACCAAGCCCAGGCCCGGACTAGGCCCAGTCAAATTCATAATATTGAGGCCCAGCCCCGTCCGACCCATTCACGTTCAGATTAAGCATATAATTATTTTCACAAAATTTGCAATCATTATCATAGCATATTTACTAGTATACTATAAATGTGAAACAATGAACCATCTAAGCTAACCCCCCAAAAAACACAGCCACAGCAACAGTGCGTTGCTGTGGAAATGAATTGCTGGTTTATACGGGGTTGGCGCCGAACATGAACTGCAGGGGGTGACCCCCCGTGAAATCTCGAAAACTGCGCTACGTAGCGACAAGCGGAAAACGGTGTTGGATAACTTGATACAGGTTCTATCGAAAGTATGCGGTATTTGTTTAGGTCAGGTCAAAATTGAGGTCACCGAAGGTCACCGAATGTCAAGTTGTCCATTTTTTTCCACTGTTTTAGGAATTTTCTCCAGAAATTCCCACATATCTCGGAAACTATTTTCGCTAAACGCCAGCCATTAAAATTTGCAATCGACAAAATTTTCTCTAAATTTTATCTGGGCTCAATACTTGAGGCTCCAGAGGTCAAAAAGGGTTTGTATATAATATGTTTTTTTGCGAATCCGTTGTTCGCTAATAACTTTTACCTATTAAAAAAAAACGAAAAACTGTTTGCGCCATTGTGTTCATCTCGTAAAGGCACTTCGAATGTTATACATTGTCACATTGTTAGGGCAACTTCAAAACTTAACCTCAGTTCACGTGACCTTGACCGGAGGTCAAGACATTAGACAGACAGTAGGTCATTTTGCATATAGGGAGACGTGTCTCGAAGAGACAAACACATTGGTGTCGGTTTTACTTCTCTATCTTCTTTATGTCGCGAGTTATTGACTGAAAAGGGATGGTGACCTCAGACGACCTCAAATGGCCCCATTGGGGTCACTGAACAAAACTTACACTAAGATCATCAAGAATATCCTATAATAACATAATCCAGAAGTAATTGGACTAATATAATGCATATCCTTGAAAAAGGTATCATTTGAATATTCCCCCTTTGACTTATTATGGAGAGGTCACGAAATTGACGTCACTATTTGTTTTCAACTTAGGTAACCGATATCAAAATTCCGAGATAAACGAATTGTAAGTAGGTATGCTCTCATGACACCCTGAAAGTTTCAAACTGATCGGTGAGAAACTCTGGCTTTGGCACAACTGCAAACTTTTTGGAGGTGGGGTCACCTGACCTGGTCTGGTGACCTGACCTGAGATAACCCGAGGTCAGCCTTTTCCATGTTGTGCGCAATTGATGTCTCAACAGGTGTGCCAAAACCCGGCGGCGCTGCACGCCGACGTTTGTAGCTATCTGCGACAAACCTTAGTGGGGTGGGGGGGGGGAAATAAACCCCCTCCCCCTGCATTATGCGGGTTAAAGTTAAAGCTTGGACCAGGCCCGGCCCATGCCCCATAGGGCCAGCCAGGCCCGTGACGAATTTTGCTTGCTTCATATTTTCGACTGCAACCAGACCATATTTGACAACTTTCAGAAAGGTGAAACATTCCCTTTAATTAACGAAGCTCCGGATTCTTGGCAAGCGATGGACATAAGGGCTGTTCATTTTTTACTTGTGAGTTTGTACTGGTTTTAACCCTATTTGTAACAGAGGGGGGGATTCCGCCTCCCCTCATGGTTTTTCCAGATATCTCCCGAACGGCTAAGACCAGACCCATGAAATTTTGGGACTTTTCCTAGAACTGAATTCTGCATATAGATTCAAACTTTTGAGTTCTTAATCTGAACAGAGACGGTTCCATGGCTCAGTTTTGGGAGGGTTCTGCGGCGACATTTGGTGATAATACGGAAATGCGATCTTCATGGTTTCTTCCTAACTGCCTCAAGTATGAAGGAGTTAAATCGGTTTACGGTGATTGCAACAAGTGAAAATTAGTTGATGTTAATTAAATATCATAAAAAATGCATGGCAGAGGCTGTTTCAGGGGCTTTAAAGGGAGGGGGGTTCCAGGAAGTATTCAATCAGATCAGATCAGATATATTTGCATCATATCCACGACAAGGCGGCTTTTCAATGTTGCACGTCATCTTAAACTAGTCGGATACCGTATACACAACACCATTCAAACACCCATTCGTTCATACACAATCATTCGCCAGCTGAGTTCCGCGACAGTAGCTCACGCTTAAGAGTTGTGCTGAAGTGGCGATCGCTCACATGAACTTTTGCCTTATTCAGCATTTTGACGCCGCGATAGCAAAGTCGTCGGCTGCCAGCTTCCGTCTTAATGCGAGGCAATGATAGGTGATTGACATGTCGGGTTGCGTGAGAGTGAACCTGGCTGGTGGGCCGTCCGATGGTACTGAACATGTCCTCTGGCTGACAGGCCATCCCCACGGAACGCACCATACACACTGCGTGGTATTCTACGAGCTGTTTGGCGTTCAACCAGCCAAGGTTTTGCACAACATCAGATACATGTTCATGACGTTTTTTTCCCGCTCACTACGCGCGCACAAAATTTATGACTTTTTGGATGCGTTGAATCTGGGTGTTGTTACATGTTCCATACACAGATAGGCAGTAGCGAATCACGGACAGTACGAGAGCCTGAACTAGAGTCAACATAGTGTTGTTCGGAATGACATGACGCGCATGGTTTAATGCTATCAACATCCCGGTGCACCTATTGGTAACGGCACTTATATGTGGTTGGTAGCTAAGGTGTCGATCTAGCAGTATTCCTAGGTTTTTTACCACCTCGGACTCGTGAATTCGGGAACCAATGAATGACAAAGTCACCGTGGAAGCGTTTCTAAGCATGGCAGGTGTACCCAAAACAATCATCTGAGATTTCTTCTCGTTAACCTTCATCCGATGGTGGCAGAACCACTGGACCAGTGAGCTTAGGTTGTCCTCCATCTGCGCTACCAACCGTGGCATCTCACTTTTCTTGCCACTGATGATTATTTGAACGTCATCTGCGTACTGAACCAGTGTGACGTCATCGCCCACGTGAAGACCGATGTCGTTTGTGTAAAGTGAATATAGGGCGCAGCTCAGTGATCCACCTTGGTACACTCCGATTGTGCTGGATTTGAGAGCAGACTTGATTGCTGTACCATCTGCACCTCGAATCAGTACCTGTTGTGTATGATCTGCCAGGTAATTTCCGAACCACTCGTTGTCAATACAGTATGTGCTCAGCTTATCCAAAAGGTTCTTGTGTGGTACTACATCAAAACATTTTGACTGGTCGAGCAAGGCTAGGATATAAATTTCTCCTCTGTCCATGGCCTGAAGGGTTTTATCTGTGATAATGCCGAGTGCTGTTTCTGTTGAGTGTTGTTTGCAGTATCCGTGCTGATGGCATGCTAATAAATTATTTGATTCTAGGTAATTGTTAAGCTGAGTCTGAACTAGTTTCTCCACAAGCTTCATGATCGCCGGTAAAATTGATATCGGTCGAGTATCAGCAGGTTGTTTTGGCGTTTTACCCTTCGGAATGGGTATAACTAGCGCTTGTTTCCAGGACACGGGGACAAGTCCACTATGGAGACTGGAATTTACAACATCGAGTAACACGTCATCGAATCCGAAAAAGTACTTCTGGATCATAACTATGCTTATTCCATCGTTGCCTACTGCAGTGGATGATTGCATGGACAGTAGTGTGGCGAGCAGCGTATCTAAATCAACAGGTCGAACCTTGAACGAGCTGGTGGTCACACGAGGCAATCTTGTGTTCACGGATCTTGTAGTTGGAGGGACGCTGCTTGATGTCGTAGGTCCGATGTTAACGTAATAATTGTTGAGCGCATCCGGGGTGATGTTGGCCGGCTGAGTTGTTTCCGTTGTCTTCCCGATGACCGGCTGCAGAGCTCGCCACAGGCTGGCACGGCCTTCCTTGGCTATCTCGCGCTGGTAGTAGACTCGCGAGTCTCTCCGTGTAGCTGCGCGGCACTGCCTGTTGACGTCACGGTAGGTAGCGCGGTCCCGCTGGGCGAGCGCGGCGCGGCGGCATTGCAGCAGCGGCCGCGTGTCAGCTGACAGGCGGTCCTGTGTACGCGCGCTGGCGGGTGCGCCGAACTGGTGCAGCTCGGTCCAACGCTGCGAGGAGTATGCGTTGAAATTCTCTCCACTTGAGCTCGGGCCCATTTGAAAACCAGACCGGTAACCAGTCCAAATGGCGCAGAGTCTGGCTAAAGGAGTTCGGGTCGACGTTACTGAGGGACCGCCGCATGAGGCAGGCACCGCCCGTGGGAACAGCCTTGCTACTGTGCCGCATGGCTACACGTGTGATATCGTGCGGGCTGCCATAGTGGCATCGTGTGACAATGCACGACATATCAATGCTTGGCGGGAAGCTAATAGAGCGATGTAAGGGGAATTTATAGCTATCAAGACGTAAAAGATAGCTTCTCCTTCCATTATTTTGATAATTTATTACATATAGAGTTGCAGGGGCGTGTTCAGGCACATGAAAAGAGGGGTGACTGGCATGGTGATGACGATATGCTAGCATTTACGGCGCAATAGACGGCTAGTTTATAATGATATATGCACCTATGAGGCCAGGAGAGGAAATTAAGTTTTTTTTGCAGAAGCGCGCTCAGGAATGGAAGAAAGGCGGTCATATTATTGCAGGGAGACTAGGATGCATGGGCCTACAATGACATAACATACTGCAGTTTTCGAATTAAACATACACCACAGGGTACTCTACGAACAATTATTAGACAATAGGCTAGTCCAGGTAGGGTAAAAAGGGGTGTAAGCAATGTTAATTGAAGTTGTAGGTGAAATAATCACTGTTGACTAGTTAGTATCATAATAGCGGATACTATACCTATGAAAAGGTCTTGCGCCTTCCCAGTTTGGATCCTGGATACGCCTATGATGAAGTACAACATGCAAAAAGAAACTATCTACGATCAGTAACTTATTTATGTGCTGGGTAGCAACTTGCCAGCGGTTACTATTTTTTCCCTATTTTACCTCCCTTTTTCACTGACCTGGTACCGCCTATGGCAAAACATATGTTTAATAACTGTTTTGTCTAATGTCACAATAACACACCATTTCATTTATTAAAAAAAACATCCAGAAATGGTTTTATTACGCATTTACTTCACCCCTATATTGAGTGACCTGCACACGCCTATGATTTTCTAATTTGCAAAAGTCACCGCCACATATTAATTTCTAATTCATTATCTATCGATCCCCATTAGTTGGGTTAAAATCGGTTGATAAATATGACAGCTGTGTTGGATCACAATTACCTCTAACATTTGTAGTTTTTGCCCCCCTGTTGCCCCCTATACAAAATTTAGGATTTGTTTTATTTTTTTAGAAATGTAGATTGTGTTGAGGGGAAAAATATGCCGTTTGATTTGTGAAAATAGGACGGGTAAATCTCGAGATCTTCGGGGGAGGGGGGGGGGTGGGGGGGGGGGGGGGAGATCCGCCCCCCTGTTACAAATAGGGGTGGCCAGGAGCCTGTTACAAATAGGGTTAAGGCTGATCCCCATGCGAATCAGCGTGAAAACAACGTAGTGGCCTCCGTTTTACTTTACAACGCATGCCGACTTTGCCCAAAATGCATTTTGAAAACGTGCTAGACATAAAGACATAACAGAAAAGACAAAGACAAAGACAAATAAAAGTGCAACAAAGAACCTCTTAGGCCGATCTGAGGTTGCACATCCTCCCCCCCCCCCCCCCCCCCTCCCCCCATCACCACCACCACCACCACCACCGCCAGTGTTGCCCCTTCAAATCATCTTACTCTTTAACCTGCCTAAACAAAGATTAATATGCAAATTGTATGGCCGTTCCTCGAAATTAAAATGAAAAGTTCCAAATTAGATTTTATTGATATTTCGATCACAGATCTTCATTGGAATGAATTAGCTAAAACAAGCTAATTGATTCTGATGAAGATATGTGATCGATTTGATCGATACAATTTGCATATTAATCTGTCTACATGTTCCTCGCACAAGCACTGAGAAACCTGCCTAAAGAAAGCCTAATCTTACGAGTATGTATGAACCTTTCCCTTCTCTGTAAAGTATTTATATAATCTAATTAGTTTTTTTGCCGTTGCAATTTTTGCCGTTTTCCACAGTCTGACGAAATATTTACATTGTCACTGATTTATTGCATCCAAACGCAACAATGTGGTATTCAAAACGCGCTTTGGACAACTTTGCATCCAGTGATATGCATTTGATGGACAATAGCTTGCCCAGGTCAAAAGTTATATGAGGTCAAATGGGGGTCCTAGCATTTGGAATTTTGAGTGGAAAACGACACCCTATGGATACTATTTTTCATTTTCCCCGAGTTTCACTGTAAATTCTCCAGTCCTCATTTTAAATGTATTGCATAGTAAAATTGGAACCATGATACTGCCTTATGAATAGATCGTGTTTAATGCATGTTGTATCCAATGTGTCTTGATTGTTAACCCGCGAGTTACTGGGGGGGCTATTTTTTGCCCCCCCCCCTCCCGTTATTTTGCAATAACTCTTAAACGAACACGGGTATCGTCACCGAACTTACAGTACCTTCTCTCACATCAATTCCGCACATGTTGGCAAAATAAAAAATATGAGGTTATGATAGGCCAACCCGGAATGATGTCAGAGTGACGTCATCTTCTTCGGTTTGGTTGCAAAATAATGGTTTGCGGAAAACGATGTCAAAGGTACCATGTTTGATATATCCTCAATTGTCTTAAATCAAATTACTAACAAGAAACCGGGCTATCAAACTGCTATCTCTGATTTTTGAGTGTTTTTTATTCAATTTTTTAGAAATCCAAATACATTTTTTTGGTTTTTACAAAATTTTCCCAACAAAATCAGAATTATCAAAAAAACGGAATATATGTGACGTAGACGTGTGCGGTGAATATGTGTACCAAATTTAAAGTTGATATCTTCAAAAATGACTGAGTTATGACCTTTAAAGGACAAAAATCGACCACCTCTCACAGCATCACTATGCATAAAAAACGCATTTCCATTTTTGCTTTTTACTTCTATTTATATGGAACAAACAATGTTCTAAGGTCTTTTTACGCGTTTTAGACGATACACAAACCCATACACATGTGTTACAAAGCCTAATGACCGTAATCTGCAGTTTGACCTCGTGACTTCGGATGACCTTGACCTGACCCAAGGTCATAAGCAGCTTAGAAGGGTACTTAGAAGTGCCAGACACACGAATCATACCAATTTATCGACAGATTATGCGTTTAATATCGCAATTTTGCGCGACAATTTCATCCATCGAGACCTTTTGACACGGTCAAACATTTTGTACTTGACCTGACCTGTGCTGTCATCAGTGACCCCGAGGTCAATAATATTATGTTTCCCTCGATAAATGTTTCAGGGCTATCGAATGCCGTTTGAATTTTTACATTCGGTCCTGTAGTTCCGGAGATAAAAGGGGGCAAAAAATAGCCCCCCCGTATGTCGCGTTATGAAATATACCCCAGTAACTCGCGGGTTAAAGGGAAATAAATGTATGAATGCAATGACAGCGAAAGCCTATAGAAGGAAGGAAATACCACATAATTGGCATAGACAACTAATTATGTTGGGTGGGTTATTAGGTATGGATAAAACCGAGTGTATGTTTTGGGGTTAATTTTCCACTCTTTGCTTATTTTAGCCAGAATTTCCCACTTACCACCCCAGATACAGAACAACCTTAGCACCCAGGTCACGGATCATGGCTAACAAATTCAGAACATTTCTAAATCACCTATTTTGACGTTTTTTAGGTAATTTTTGCCGCTGAATTCGACTTCAGCACTCAAAACTGACTTAAACACCATATTGAATTCGTATCAGACCAAACAAAATGCCTGACGTCGTACCCCAGCCTAACAAATCACCCTTGAGGCCACGGGCGGTCAACATAGGTTGTAGTGACTGGGCTGACCGTGTGCCCACCGGTCAGTCGGCCTGAGTGCGCCCCTGCGTGGGCGTTGCATACTGTGCCGGCGTGCACGCCGGCGGCGGTTTGAGACTGTGCGCGGCCGCTCGGTAGGCGGCGCCAGGGAGTTGGCTCCGGGTCGCTATACAGGATGGACGTGTGCTTAGTTCTCTACATAGGTCATGGGATATATCACGAGGTTAAGTTACTTCTCTGATCAAGCTGACATTTTCTGGACTTGAGCGCATGACAGACTTTTACTTTTCATTGATAATCAATGCTCAGTGGCGGATCTAGGTTTCGAGTTTGGGGGGATTTAGCTCAGTTTCGTCAGCGAAAAGTTGTTGACACTGGGGTGGGGGGAGGGGGGGGGGGGGGTCGTCAGCGCGAAAAGTCGCTGAGCAAGGGGGGTAGCGTCTGGTCGTCAGCACGAAAGAGTCGTTGAGCGTGGGAGAGGGGTAAATCACGCCTTCCTGGAGCACAAATCACAACCTCCCGGAACGGTGTGGGGGGCGGGGACCATAAATACTCGTGGGGTTAGCCTTCTTTTATGCAGGTAGAGTTAGGTGATTTGAAGGGGCGAGACTGGTGGAGGGGGGAGCAACCTCGGATGGGCCCAAGAGGCTCTTTATTGCACTTTTCTTTTATGTCTTTATGTATAATATGTATATGTTACAGGCAATATGAAAACTCAGACAGTTTGAAAACTGCCTGGCCGACCCAGGCAGTTTCGAAACTGCCTAAAATAGCAGACAGTTTGCAAACTGCCTGCAAATTCCAGGCAGTTTTCAAAATTCCTGAAATTCCAAGCAGTATCGAAACTTCCCAGGCAATATGACATTTACGATAGTGTCAGGCAGTTTGCAAACTGCCTACGCAGTTTCAAAACTGTCTAGGCATTTACATTTATGAGAGCGTCAGTCAGTTTTCCATCTTGTTCGCGTATTGGGTGCCGCCAGAAATGTTTCGCTCTTTTGTTGGATGCTGTGTCAGTTACGCTGAATATTTTCCTCATTTGCAAATTTGGGACAATTCCATCTATTATGTTATTGCTTGGTCATTCAAAGACAACCAATATATTTGATAGCAAAACAAAGAACACCACGCATTACTGCGAGAGTTTTTCCGTCCAAGTTTTGCCGTCCCAGACAACCGGATCGGTTGCAGGGCCCGTGATGCTAAAATGCCAGAATCTTTGGTTGCTAGAATATAAGAAATAATAATGCTATCAGCTAGAATGTTAGAATGTTAAATAGTAACTGTAAAAATGAACCCAAATTACCAGGATGATACAGCTTTCTCTTGGACAGTCAAATACCTACGTTTCAAGAAATGACAACGGAAAATACCTATCCAACTTTTGATGTCGGCCCGTTACAAACGTTGTTGTTGATCGTCCAAAATCGACAAACACAGAGATAGGACAGTGTGCTCAAATGCCGCAAAAAATGCATTATAACCATTATTTTGTTAATCCAATCAATACAAATTACATTACAACTAGGCAATTCCAACGCCAAGTCATTTCCTTCGAGGATATCTACAAATTGCATCATTGCAGAAGCCAGTACTGTTATTGCAGATGCAAAACTATGCCTTGGCGAGGACCATTTGTATCCTATGTGACTACTTTCTTAATGCATTTTAATGACAGGAGCAGTTCCTATTATGGAGGCATAGGGATCCGTGCGGCAATTATCGCACAAAATAACATTGTTTATTTGTTATCATTCATGCACTCTGCCGATCAATTAGCAAATTGTTTCAGGTGTATTGTAGTGAACCACCGATGGTGAAAGCAAAACATGCATGCCTCTTCGACTTTATTTGCTTCGATTTCTTTGCAATTCAATGGTTTTCAATCATGAAGTGCGCACCACGGTGGGAAGTGGCGCACCCAGATCTTCCGCAAGTGTGGGGGGACGTCATCACAAGGGGCCCCCTTGGCCAAAGCCCCCCCCCCCCACAACAACAAAAAAACGCGAAATGGTATCTCCTCTGCGGATTTAGGCATCTATGTTTTGCAGGGGCTCTAAATGATCGCAAAAGAAAAAAAGAAAACGTCGGACAGACCCATGTTGAATAGACCCCATGCGTAGATTGACTGATAAGTACGTAGTCTGATACAAAATAATTTGCGGCAACCGACTCCCTTTGGCACCATGACAACCGACTCCCTTTGGTTGGCACATGGTTGGCACCATGTGTTAACCCTCGCCCGGGTAGGGCAAAAACACTACGTGTTCGGGTAGGGGGGGGGGGGGGGGTTGGTATGACCCCCCCCCCCCCTAAGCGTTTCGCCCCTAATTGAACTAGAGCTTCGATTCAAAGACGAGCGTGTTGCTTGTGACAAGAAGGGCGCCAATAATAGCCGATTTTAAGGTCTTGGGTCATTAGGTGACCTCTGAGGTCATGTAAATGACCCAAAAGTCATACAAATTGAAAATGCGTATAAATTGATTTGTATCGAGCTAGAATCGTGAATGAGCATACCATAATGCTTAACCCGCGACTTACTGGGGGCGGGCTATTTTTTACCCCCCCCCCCCCCCCCCTCCCCCTCCCTCCCGTTATTTTGAAATAACTGCTAAACGAACACAGGTATCGCCACCAAACTTGCAGTACCTTCTTTCACATCCATTCTACACATGTTGACAAAATAAAATTATGAGGCTATGATAGGTCAACCGGAAATGACGTCAGAGTGACGTCATGTTCTTCGGTTTTTGTTGCAAAATAATGGTTTGCGGAAAACGCTGTCAAAGGTACGATGTTTGAGATAATCTCAATTGTCTTACAGAAAATTACTGCCAATAGACCGGGCTATCAACCTGCAGTTTCGAATTTTTGAGTTTTTTATTCAAAATTTTGACAAATCCAAATACATTTTTTTTCTCCAAAATTTCAAGAAAAAATCAGAAATATTCCAAAACCGGACTATATGTCATCGAAACGTGTGCGGTGAATATGTGCACCAAATTTGAAGTCGATATCATCAACAATGACTGAGTTATGTCTTTTAAATATCAAAAATCGACCACCTCTCACAGCATTACTATGCATAAAAAACGCATTTCCATTTTTGCTTTTTACTTCTATTTATATGGAACAAACAATGTTCTAAGGTCATTTTGTGCGTTCTATACGAAAAACAAACCCATAAACATGTGTTACCACGTCTAATGACCGTAATCAGCAGTTGGACCTCGTGACCTCGGATGACCTTGACCTGACACAAGACCTTGACCAGTCATAAACAGCTTAGAAAGGTACTTAGAAGTGTCAGACGCACGAATCATACCGATTTATCGACAGCTTATGCGTTTAATACCGCAATTTTGCGCGACAATTCCATCCATCGAGACCTTTTGACACGGTCAAACATTTTGTACTTGACCTGACCTGTGACGTCATCGGTGACCTCTAGGTCAACAATATTGTGTTTCCCTCAATACATTTGTCAGGGCTATCGAATGCCGTTTTAATTTTTACATTCGGTCCAGTAGTTCCGGAGATCCGAGGGGGGGGGCAAAAAATAGCCCCTCCCATTAAGTCGCGTTATGAAATATACCCCAGTAACTCGGGGGTTAATAGGTGCCAAATTCGTAATCAGCGTCACAAAATGTCCTAAAAACTGCCAAATTCAAAAAGGGCATGTCTGGTCATCTGAGGTCAGTGATCTCGGTTGACCTGTGGATGCGCATGACCCCAGTGGAACATATAATTATCTCAAATGGATCCCAAATTTGAAATCAGCGTCACAAATTGTACTAGAATCCGCCAGAAGCCCAAAAGTCATCTGCGGTCATTGGAGGTCAATGACCTGAGTTGACCTATGAAAAGGTCAATCGAGGTCACAATCTGAGTACAAACCACAACTGTCACCTGGAAACACCTTTGCATATCCTCCTGAACAACACACACTCGGAAACTGCACAAGTTACAAGCATCGATCTGCGGGACGCCAGTTGCGCCTTACATGACCTTGAGAAATGACTCATAGGTCACGGTTGATGTAGATTGGAAATCCGAATTTGTCAGATTAAGTGTCAAAGTTTTAAAAAGTAGGGTACTGAAAGTTTCATTGCAATCGGTTAAAAACTACACGAGTTATTCCAGAAAAACCATGGGGTGTGGCATCCATACCCACTACCCGGGCGAGGGTTAACTCGCGCACCGACGTGAGGTGCGGATATTCGCCCACCTGACGTTTTCGTAAATATTGGGAAAAGGGCGGTGTGCAGCGCCGCCAAACTTAGCATAGCTATTCGGGCATCAATTATCCACATTGTGTGTATTTTGTTATCTCGAGTCATCTCAGATCAGGCCAACAGTTCATGTTAAGTGACTTCACCTCCAAGCAAGTTTTTGAAAGGTTGTGGTCGTGCCAAAGCCACAGTGATTAACCGAGCGGTTTCAAACTCACAAGACTTAATTAGGCCATAAGTAACTACAATTCTTTTATCTTGAAGTTTAAATATCGGTGACCTAAGTTCAGATTGATTTCATGACCTCATCTTTATAAGATGAGGTCATGAAATCAATAAAGATGAGGTCAAAGAAAAAAAAAAAAAAAAAAAAAAAGAGAAAAAGAAGGAAAAGAAAAAAGAGAAAAAAGAAAAAATGGAAAAAGAAAAAATAGAAAAAGAAAAAATAGAGAAAAAAAAAGAAGTAAATGGATAAAAATTAAAACACTTATAAATCCACAGCATATGCTTAAATTTAACCAGTTTTCACAAGAAACGCCATTATTGTGCCGTATGTAAAGACCCAAGTCACATTTTGTGTTATGTGACCTCTACGAGGTCAACTCAGGTGACCCCGAAGTCACGCGTGGTTTTTCTTCAATAACTCTTTGCCAAATCAAGGTAGAGTAATGGAGTTCTCAACATTGCGTTTGGCTCGTCGAGACGTTGGTGCTGGTTTCACTTCTCTATCTTCATTCTGTCCGGAGTTATTGACAAAAATGTGTTGGTAACGTCCAGATGACCTCGGCTGACCCTATAGGGATCACTGAACAAAAATTGCACCCGGATCATCACGAATGGCGTATGATAACATGATCCAGAAGGAATTGGACTGATGTCATGCGTATCCTCAGAATAGGAGGCATTTGAAGATTTCCCCATTGACATATAATAGGGAGGTCACGAAATTGAACCGGCCTTAAGTCACAGATATACCAAATCTGAGGTGAACGAATTGTAGGTATCTATGACCTTATTAAATCCTGTAAGTTTGAAACCAATCGGCTAAAAACTGTGGCTGTGGTGTGATCGCAAACTTGTTTGGAGGTGGGGTCATGTGACCTGGCCTGGTGACCTGACCTGAGATGACCCGTAGGCAAGAATTTTACACAATCTGAGTAATTAATGCCCAAACAGCTGTGCCGAAAACGGCGACGCTGCGCAGCACTATTTTCGCTATCATCGAAAAATCTTAGGGAGGACGTATAAACGCCCACCCCGGCACGGCGCAGATTAAGGTAAGGTAATATAAGGTAAGGTAAGGTAATAAGGTAGGTAAGGTAAGGTAATATTGACCAATTACAAATCATAGTGAATCAATTGATGCCGATCATTACAAAGGGTTTTCAGACAAATAGGCTATCTTTAAATGCATCCAAATCAAATTATCACATTTTCTCAGGAAATCGTACAAGAGATATTTATATCTCACTTGGAAATACTCAAATAGACCGAGAAGCATGTGTAAGGTATTTAGGAATGTATGTTGATGAAAACCTGAAGTGGCATAGCCATATTGCCTATATTCTATCAACCATAAGTAGAAATTTGGGCATCATGGGAAGAGCAAAATATTTACTATCAGCACGAGAGCTGATACTGCTATATAACACGTTGATATTACCTCATTTAATCTACTGCGCAATATTTTGGGTAAGAAATTATTAATCGAATATTAAAAGGGTAACAATGTTTCAAAAAAGAGCTGCAAGAATAATAGATAAAAAGCCATACTTGTACCCGTCAAATGGGTTATTTATTCAGCATAAAATACTTAAATTCTCAGACATCTTGAAAGAGCTGAGTATTATGATATTATTAGCACACATCAACAACAACATTATTTGCCTAGACCAATATCCAAAATGTTTAAATTAGAAGAAACAAAGAATACCAGGCAGGCAAAACATTTCTTCATTCCAACAGCTTTACAAAATTACAGATTATTCGCATTGTCGTGTAGTGCGCCACAAATTTGGAACACAATTATTGGTTAGATGTTTAAAGACATAGATGACGTTCCGAGACACAAAGTTGCATTACAGAGAAAAGTCAGGAAATACGTCTTTGAGAGTATCGTAATTTAAAATGAACTTAGGAAAGCTATATGCAATTTAATGAGTTATCATACATATTTGCCTCATCTTCATCTTCATAATCATCTTTTCTTTGTACCATATATTTCTTTCTTCTTTTTGCGTACCTTTATAATCAGTTAACAGATATATGTAGTTTGCGTTGGTCATGGAATCAACTAGAGATTCGGTTGAATGTATATATTGTACATATTATTTGTGAAAAGTGGTTAATGTCTCTTAACACCCAACTAAAGTATAAGTCCTGGGACCCCTGCGGGTGTTACTAGCCTCGCTATCTGTCCTCAGGGATTCCGGGGTAGAAGGCTACTAACAAAAGGTGGTGGGTTTGCAGACAAAAAATATACATACAAAAATAGCCGGGAGTGGTGTGACCCAAATTGATTGCTGCATCAATAACGTTTGAGACTTGTTGTATTTAACGTAAAAGGGATCACACGGGAAAGGGATAGCACTCCTGCCTACCTATTAACCCTATTTGTAACAGGGGTGGGGGGGGGGGCGGATTCCGCCCCCCCCTCATGTTTTTCGCAGATATCTCCAGGAGGGCAGGAAGTAGGCCCATGAAATTTTGGGACTTTTCATAGAATTGAACTCCGCATTTGGAGTCAAAATTTTGAGTTCTTAACCTGAACAGAGGCGGTTCCAGGGCACAGTTTTGGGTGTGTTCGGAGGCGACATTTGGCGATATTACGGAAATGCGATCTTCACGGTTTCTTCCTAAGTGCATCAAGTATGAAGGAGTTACATCGGCTTACGGTGATTGCAACAAGTGCAAATTAGTTGATGTTAATGAAATATCATAAAAATTGCATGGCAGAGGCGGTTTCAGGGGCTTGAAAAGGGGGGGGGGGGTTCAGGAAGTATTCAATGCTTGGCGGGAAGCCAATAGAGCAATGCAAGGGGCATTTATAGATATCAAGATGTAAAAGATAGCTTCTGCTTCCATTATTTGCATAATGTGTTACATATAGAGTTTCAGGGGCGTGTTCAGGAACATGAAAAGGGGGGGGGGGGACTGGCATGGTAATGACGATATGCCAGCGATAACGGCGCAATATACGTTTAGCTTATAATAATATATGCAGATATGAGACCAGAAAAGGGAATAAAGTCATTTTTTGCAGAGGCGCGCTCAGGAATGGAAGAAATGGGGTCATATTATTGCAAGGAAACTGAGAGGCATGGGCGTACAATGACATAACATACGGCAGTTTTCGGATGAAACACGCACCACAGGCTACTCTACGAACGATTATAAGATAATAGGGGAGTCCAGGTAGGGTAAAAAGGGGGTAAGCAATGTTAATTGAAGTTGTAAGTGAAATAGTCACTGTTGACTAGTTAGTATCATGATAGCGGATAATATACTTATCAAAAGGTCTTGCGCCGCCCCAGTTTGGATCCTGGATACACCTATCATGAATTACAACATGCAAAAAGGAACTATCTACGATCAGTAACATATTTATTGTGCTGGGTAGCAACTTGTCTGCGGTTAATACTTTTTCCCAATTTCCCCCCCTTTTTCACTAACCTGGTACCGCCTATGGCAAAAAATATGATTTATAACTTTTTTTTCTAATGTCTCAATAACATACCATTTCATTTATAAAAAACAACATAAAAAATGGTTTTATTACGCATTTACTTCACCCCCATATTGAGTGACCTGCACACGCCTATGATTTTTGAATTTTTAAACGTCACCGTCATATATCAATTTCCAATTCAATCTCTATTGATTCCTATTAGTTGTGTTAAAATCGGTTGATAAACATGAAAGCTATGTTGGATCAAAAATGCCACTATTTTTTTTTCGTTTTTGCCCCCCCCCCCCCCTCCCCCCCCCCCCCCTCCCCGTTGCCCGCCAATTCAAAATTTATATTTTTTATTTTTTATAAATGTAGATCGTGTTAAGGGGAACCAAACACCGTTTCATTTTTGAAAATCGGAAGGGTAGATCTCGAGATCTCCGGTGGGGCAGAATCCGCCCCCCCCCCCTGTTACAAATAGGTGTAGCCAGGAGCCTGTTGCAAATAGGGTTAATGGGTAAGGAACTAAAAAAAAATCACTATTCAAATGATATTTTAAACACAAATTTAACATTATTTGAATGGGGAGTTCCGATGGTTTAATTCCCCTGACGTAAGACAGTTCGTTGCCTTGGATAGCCTGTCCTAAGGTCAGGTCAACAAGGGTAGGGGCAACATCAGCGGCTTATCATTGGTAGCGAGCCATGAGCGCGTATCGAGTATTTACGCATGATAGTTTGTGCTAATGTCGTTCCCATATGTATATAATTCGATTCATGGTGTCGCTTATGATTACGTTGTCTTTCCTGAAACTACTACCCTGGCCTGAACAACAGTTTTTTTTGGTATAGCTGTATCTGTAAAAATATATGTTTATGTCAGGGCATGCATTGAAGTCAAGTGAGGAGAGTCAACAATACCGTGAGTTCGGCATGAAAAGCACGGTGAAACATTGAACTTGGAAGCTTTCCTATCGGACTTCGTCTTCCGATGTTCGATTTTTGCAACAATCTCCAGGGCCATAGGATAACTTTGGCCAATGACCAGTCTTCGTGCAGACGGCTGTGCCGAAGTATTTTGCACATAAGATCGGCAGAAGCGCATATGATTCATAAATAATTTAACCGACCTTAACAGACGGAACAGGAAAAGGCATTTTCATCTAAATTCGGTGCGTGGCGAAACAAATTTGAGAACAGGGGCGGATCCAGGGGGTGGCCGTGTCTGTCGCCGGGCGCCACCAGGCGCCCGGCGATGGACATTCCGTGAGCACGCAGCGTCCCTATGGACCGCTTGAACGCCCTTTTGGGCACCCTGTTGAAAGTAACTTACCGAGTATCAGGTCATACAGGTCATGACCTGGTCCTTTTGACCCGAGGCACCCTTCCGGCCAGTGACGGCGCCCTTACGGCCATTGATGGCGCCCTTTCGGCCATTGTCAGCGCCCTTCCAGCCAGTGACTGCGCCCTTTCGGCCATTGACGGCGCCCTTTCGGCCAGTGACGGCGCCCTTTTGGTCAGTGACGGCGCCCTTTCTTTGGAAGGCGCCCCTAAATTGGCCTGCGGCCACCCCTCCTAAAATATCCTGAATCCGCCCTTGCCTCAAACAAGGTCTTGACCCACGTGTTATACACAGAGGTAGCGATAATGCTACGTGTAATCGTAGGTAGCACTCCGAACGATTTTTGTTTACCTCTGCTCGCAACTAAGTTTCATTAAACATAGCTCATGTGTAGGGGTGATTAAATATTTTGTTGTCAAATAGCTGAATGACAAGGAATACTCTTTTACCGTAATTTGCCTCGTGAGGTGGAAGACGGGTGGATACCCCATATTTTTACCTGATCTCAAGGTCAAACAGTGACCTTGAGATAATAATATTTAAAGGAGAACTGGAGTCTATGTAGCTCAGTGGTCCGCCCCTGTCCGCCCCTGTAGCTCAGAGGGAGGGCGCTGGACTTCTGACCTTTCCCGGTATTGGCAGCCCGGGTTCGAGTCGCTTCGGCGCTCGCTATTTGCTCCTGACTGGGATGGCCTGCGGCCGGTGGCAGCGGTCGCACTCAAGATCAGGTGACGTTAGTGAGCGGGGCGGACCGTGTCCAGGTATGTCGGGCACGTAGAACTTTCGTCTCTAAATTATGCCGGCCAACAATAATTGCGCGATCGGGTGGTGAGGTCGGGACCTGCGCAACAAGCTCTGCTTAGCGCGGGTCCTGACCTCGGAAATCCATCCATACAAAATATTCTGACTAAATTATATAAAAAATATATATATATAGTAGTCTATCAGTATCAGTCATGCACTCGTGCCAAGTGCGATAAAGGAAATATCGCCGCGCTTCCCTGTCCACTGATCAAGCCGGGACCGGGCTGTGTGCCGGTGAAAGGTAAGCCGGGCAGCCCTTACCCAGGCTGCTGTTTGTCCTTCAAGTGCCCTAAACCCGGCCAGTGCTGCTCAAAGCGCCTCGACAAGTTCTTCGACGATGGCGACACCTGGACCGAGCAACCTGGATGCAGTCTTATCCGGTGCACAAAAGGAAAGGTCACCGCGGTTGGCTGTCCAGCATTCAAAACTGGTCCACATTGCATACGGGTTGAGGGAAAGGCCGGAGCACCCTACCTTAAATGCTGCCCCAAATACGTATGCCCCAAACGGTGCTTCTCCAAAGGCCTGAAGAAATACTTCAACGACGGTGACACCTGGACCGAGCCACCATGCAGTATTTTCCGGTGCAGAAAGGGCATTTCCTCCGCGGTTGGCTGTCCTTCATTCAAAACTGGTCCACATTGCAATCGGGTCGAGGGAAAGGCCGGAGCACCCTACCCTAAATGCTGCCCCAACTACGTCTGCCCCAAACGGTGTTTCTCCGAAGCCCTGAAGAAATACTTCAACGACGGTGACACCTGGACCGAGCCACCATGCGGTAGTTTCCGATGCAGAAAGGGAATTTCCTCCGGGGTTGCCTGTCCCCTGGTCTTACCTGGTCCAAATTGCATAGTGAGCAAAGGAAAAGCTGGATCACCCTACCCTGGATGCTGCCCCAAAGTCGTTTGCAAAAAGATTCACCGGTGCTTCTCGAAGAGCCTGAAAAAGATCTTCTATGACGGTGCTAAATGGACGGAGCCCAAGTGCATTCAGGCCCAGTGCAGTAAGGGTAAAATTGTCCGGCAGCGTTGCCCGCTGATCGCCGGCCGTCATTCCCCTAAAACGTACTGTACGTTGGTAGCCGTAAAGCCGGGGGCGCAGTATCCCGGCTGCTGCCCCAAACTCGTCTGCAAAAAGAGGCGCCACCGCTGCTACTCCAAGGTGCTACGCAAATACTTCAGCGACGGCCAGATGTGGTGGGAGGCAATCTGTGTGCGGGCCACGTGTGTCAAGGGGCTCATTGTGAGGAAGTCCAAGTGCCCTGTTGGCTGCAAAGGCAAGAAGGGCAAATGCTCCACATCCGCTGATTATTTCAAAATATTGAAGCAGGGATAAATGAACAGTTTCATGCATGTCCATATAACTATACGCACAGGTCTTTATGGTTTATAGTGATACTACTGCCAAGGGTTTTGGCACAAATTTTAAAATATGAATTTACTACAATTATGGACCTATTATACGAATGTTTTCTAACATCCGTTGCTGCACATATTAGTACGTTGCACCTGGGTTGTTTAATCTGTGTTTTTTTGTGTGTGTAAAATCGGTATATTTCGTATGGTAAATTACCACGCAGTATTCATACGGGGATCCATGACACACGAATCTTAATGAAATGATTGGTGTTCCGTGGTCTTTCAAATCAAATACATTCAAGTCGTATTGCAATGTTGTTTTGTTTTCTGAAAAGCTTGACAGTCCACATGAGCCAACGCGTTGATAAGAAAAATAAATACAAACTAAGGTAGAACACGAACAAATATTAAAGACCTGATATAACGATACCGATATTTTCGACGGCAGTGATCTGTACTTCCAGGTCACAATAGTTTTGCTGATCCATCTTAAAGGGAATGTTTTGTATTGGTTTTGAACTGGGATACTATTATCTTTGGCCGCTATGGAAATGGCAAAAATACTAAGGTCGTTTTCACAAAAACTTAGCCGTTTTTAAAAAATTCAATTTATAGGTTGCAAAATGGGGTCTAGGCTAGTACCGCCGCTGATTGGCTGATAGCGACTTTTCAACCAACCCCACTTTGACAGCCAATCAGCAGCGGTCTATAGCTCAATAATGACTCAATTATCTCAAATTTAACAACTTGATCTGTATAAAGTTAAGACTTCTCGAGAGAAAAAAATATCACCATCGTTTTCAGCAGCACTTGGTTCCAGTGTTCGTCACGGACCCACCAACCCCCAGCACGGCCCGGCCAGGGCCCATGAACACCAAGCCCAGGCCCGGACTAGGCCCAGTCAAATTCATAATATTGAGGCCCAGGCCCCGTCCGACCCGTTCAGATTAAGCATATCATTATTTTCACAAAATTTGCAATCATTATCATAGCATATTTACTAGTATACTATAAATGTGAAACAATGAACCAACTAAGCTAACCAAAAAAAAACACAGCCACAGCAACAGTGCGTTGCTGTGGAAATGAATTGCTGGTTTATACGGGGTTGGCGCGGAACACGAACTGCAGGGGGGGGGGGGGGGGATTCCCACCCCCCCCGTGAAATCTCGAAAACTGCGCTACGTAGCGACAAGCGGAAAACGGTGTTGGATAACTTGATATAAGTTCTATCGAAAGTATGCGGTATTTGTTTAAGTCAGGTAAAAATTGAGGTCACCAAAGGTCACCAAATGTCAAGTTTTCCAGTTTTCCCCTGTTTTAGGACTTCGCTCCAGAAATTCCCACATATCTCGGAAACTGTTTTCGCTAAACGCCAGCCATTAAAATTTGCAATCGACAAAATTTCCCTAAATTTGATCTGGGCTCAATACTTGTGGCTCCAGAGGTCAAAAAGGGAAAGATGCGTATTTTTGCAAAACCGTGTTTCGCTAATAACTTTTACCTATTAAAGAAAACGAAAAACTGTTTCCGCCATTGTGTTCGTCTCGTAAAGGTGCTTCGAATGTTATACATTGTCACATTGTTAGGGCAACTTCAAAATTTAACCTCAGGTCACGTGACCTTGACCTGAGGTCAAGACATTAGACAGACAGTAGGTCATATTATATAACATATTGGTGTCCGTTTTACTTCTCTATCTTCTTTATGTCGCGAGTTATTGACTGAAAAGGGATGGTGACATGAGACGACCTCAAATGGCCCCATTGTGGTCACTGAACAAAACTTACACTAGGATCATCTAGAATATCCTATAATAACATGATCCAGAGGTAATTGGACCAACATTATGCATATCCTTGAAATAGGAAGCATTTGAATATTTCCCCTTTGACTTATTATGGAGAGGTCACGAAATTGACGTCACAATTTTTGTTCAACTTAGGTAACCGATATCAAAATTCCGAGACAAACGAATTGTAAGTACGTATTCCCTCATGACACCCTGTAAGTTTCAAACTGATAGGTGAGAAACTCTGACTTCGGCACAACTGCAAACTTTTTGGAGGTGGGGTCACCTGACCTGGTCTGGTGACCTGACCTGAGATAACCCGAGGTCAGTTTTTCCATGTTGTGCGCAATTGATGTCTGAACAGGTGTGGCAAAACCCGGCGGCGCTGCACGCCGCCATTTTTTCGCTATCTGTGACAAACCTTAGGGGGGGGGGGGGGGCGGAAATCAACCCCCTCCTGCAGTGCGCGGGTTAAAGGGAATGTTTCACTTTTCTGAAAGTTTTCAAATATACGCTGGTTGTAGTCGAAAATATGAAGTAAGTGTTACTGAAAACGATGGTAATATTCTTCTCTCTCGACAAGTCACTTAAATTTATACAAATTAAGGTTTAAAAAATGGGATGATGACGTCATTATTGAGCTTTAGACCGCCGCTAATTGGCTGACAAAGTGGGATTGGCTGAAAAAGTGGCCGTCAGCTAATCAGTGGCGGCACTAGCCTATATCCCATTTTGCAAATGGGAAATTAAACTGCTTGAAAACGGCTAAGTTTTGGGGAAAATGACCTCAGTATTTTCGACATTGAAATAACGGCCAAAGGTAATGGCTATCTCAGTTCAAAACCAATACCATGGTGACACATTCCCTTTAAGGTCGCATTTGCAATATTTGACCTTAAATGTGACCTGGATCTTGAACTCAGATCACACACAAAAAAATAGCATTTTCGTCTCAAAATACTTAGACATATCCACTGTCATTTACTGCATCTCGACATCTCTACCCAGTCCAGACGTGCATGTGTTCAAAGAGCTACCTTCTATATTTGACATTACATACAACCTTGACCTTGACCTCAGGTCACACAAGTATTCAGATATATTCCTCTCAGAATACTTGGACCTATTCACTGTCGTTTACTGCATCTCGATATCTCTACCCAGTATTTTGTATTTTATTAAGCAGATCACCAACATGGTCGCCCCCACGACAGGTGAAATCACACAGTAAAACCGATAACCGTCGATGGTCTACGCTACGCTACGCTACGGAAATAAGCTACGCTACGTATGGTTTTTAGGCCAAAGCTACGCTACCGAATTACGTTACGTTATATTTTGCTACGTTACCGATTACGCTATTTTGTATTAAACGTAGCTTGGGATGTATCGTACTACTACTCAGTTGTTCTGGCGCAGAACCACGGAGCGCTGCTGCCGCCGGCTCTCCCGTCCACCAGCCCTAGAGCACGCTACCCAGCGTTACCCGCTATTCCACGTGATAAGAGTCACCTACGGTGGACATTGGTGTTTGTGGTGACATTGTGGAGTGCTCCATCGGTGTAACGGTCGTGCAACGACCGACTTTTGCATGCTGAGCGGGTTTTCAACTAGCCCGCCACTCTGCTGACGAGCAGACGACGCCATACGCTTCACTGCTTCCGTCAGTCTGCAAGATGCCACGTACCTGCCGCTTTCGTAGCCGTGCCGCCAGTGCCGTCTTCGCTTTGTTGTACGCCGTCGTCCTATTGCAAGCTATCTGCACCCTACTGCACGCGGTCCAGTCAGCAGTCGGCCCCTGGCCGCGGCACGCCCGGTGCGCTCAGCCACTGGCCCGCGGCCCCGGCGATCAGCTGATCCAGTCAGCTGACCCGGCCGACCAGCCGGCCGCCCGCGGGCCGGCGGCGGCCGCTCGACGCGTCATGGGCGGCAGAGGCGGGGGCAGGCGGCGTGTGAAGCGGGGCGGCACAGACTGGCGCCGGCATGGAGAAGTGAGTAACGAACATCTCATCATCGGGCATCTCAATGTCCAGTCAATGAAGCCAAAGTTTCCGGATATCCGAACCGACATCCAGCACACGTATGGATTTGACGTGTTGGCTCCCGCCGAGACCTGGCTGACGCAGAACATTCCGGACCGATTACTGTCAGTGAGTGGCTACAAACTCTTCCGTAGGGACCGCCCTAGGGACAGCCGATTACCGAAAGGACACGGTGGGGTTGCCTTACTGGTCCGGGACTGCTACCGATGCGAGCTGCTCAGGACTCCAATCACGGGCATAGAGCGCTCTAACCTAGAGGTGGTCTGGGTGCTGGTCCACGTCGGTAAGCGCCAGTCGGTACTGATTGCCTCTGCTTATCGTGCACCAACCAACACTGAGTGCCAACGAGCGGCTGACTTTGACGATCTCGAGAGTCAGATTCAGCATATGATTGCTAACTTCCCTCGCGCTACTCTAGTCATCACCGGTGATTTAAACTGTTGCCTTTTAAAGGCCAGTAACAGGGCTCAAGAACGCATTCTACCAGACCTGTTCAACACGTACGGACTAACCATCACCAACAGCGTACACCCTACTTACCGACCTGCGCGCACCCTGCTTGACGTCATCGCCACCAATCGCCCCGAGCTAGTGCGTAGGTGCGGAGTTACCGCGTGCCACTACGGTGGTCCACACGACTTTACCAGAGTTGTGCTTGACTGTCAGAGCCCAGCAAGACCAGCTGTTGGGCCACAATAGAGACCCGTTGCCTGGGTCGACTTGACACCGCTGCCTTCAATCAGCGGCTTTATGAGTTTGACTGGTCACCGGTGTTGTTCTGTGATAGTCCCGCTGGCAAGTGGTCCGCCTTTCTAGAACTGTTCATACGTCAGCTCGACACAGTGGCGTCTGTCCGGCGCGTGCCTGTGCGCCCTGTCGAGTCGCCGCCGGTGTCTGCGAACACCCGAGAGCTGCTGCAGCGGCGGCGGGCTGCCCTCTCACACGCCTCACGTGACGAGTATCGGGAGATCAACCGTTTGCGCAAGGCTGCTATATGTGCCGAGAGTCGTGCCTACTACCAGGTCGAGATTAGGAAAGGGGGCCGGCGCAGTCTGTGGCGGGCGCTACAGCCAGTGGTCGGGCGTAAGCAGCAGCACGCAGAAGCGCCAACCATCACACCTGACGCACTCAATGACTATTACGTCATGGTAGGACCTGCCACAGCCGCCGGGGTGCCAGCGCCAGCAGCTCCTGTCCCAGTTAGGCTACCTCGCGTGACAACTGGCTCTTTTAGCGTCCAACCCACGGACATCGACACATTGTACGCAACTTTACTCGGCATGAAACCATCGACATCCACTGGCCTAGACGGAGTGAGCATCGCTATGTTTCAGAAATTCTTTGCTGGTTTTGGTTATGTGCTCCTGGACATTGTGAACTCCAGTTTGACTAGCGGACTGGTGCCAAGAGAGTGGAAGCACGCCATGATCACACCCATTCCCAAAGGGAAAGTCGCCAGTAACCCATCTGACACGCGCCCTATTTCCATTTTGCCTGGCGTAATGAAGATAGTCGAGCGAATTGCGCAGAGGCAGCTTGTGGCTTATCTAGACTCCCACCGTCTCCTAGCCTCAGCTCAGCACGGGTATCGAAAATACCACTCCACAGAAACAGCGCTAAACGTAATAACCGATCGAGTCTTCCGCGCAATGGACAATGGCGAAATTTCCATCTTGGTCTTGCTCGACAATTCGAAATGCTTCGATGTCGTTCTTCACCAAAATCTCCTGCTAAAGCTCGCACACTACGGTGTGGAGACTCGGTGGTTTAAGGACTATCTGTCGGGGCACACGCAGCAGGTGCGCGTGTACGGCGCGGACGGTACCAACATCACGTCACGGCCCCGAGACCACAACATCGGCGTCTATCAGGGAGGCAGCCTCAGCTGTGTGCTTTTTGTGCTTTATGCTAACGACCTCAGTCTGCACACGCCTGACGGCGTTACCATCGTACAGTTCGCAGACGACACCCAGATTTTAGTCACTGGCAAGAAACATGACCTGGCCAACATCATTTTGCTCATGGAAGCAACGCTTGATATTCTCTATCGGTGGTTTTGCCAAAACGGCTTGAAGGTAAACATGGCAAAGACGCAAATGCTCGTACTCGGCACCCCGGCTATGCTTAGGAACCTCCCGCCCATCTCTGTCAAGTTCGGCGGAACAGTTGTTAGCGATGCGAGTTCCGTTAAGAATTTAGGAGTGCAGCTTGATCGCCATCTCAGCTTCCAAGCACATATTGACGCCATGACCTCGAAATGTATAGGCATTCTCATTGCACTAAGTCACGCACGCTTCGTTTTGCCCGCAAACACATTGAAAATCATCGTCGAGGCACTTGTTCTGTCAGCGGTGCGGTACTGTATGAGTGTGTATGGTTCGTGTGTGTGGGGTAACACAGATGCATCGCATTCAGAAGATTGTGAACTTTTGCGCTCATGTGGTTAGTGGGAGGTGACGTTGTGACCACATTTCTGACGTCATCGAGCAGCTCGGCTGGATGCGAGCCACCGAACTTGCCGAGTACCACACCGTATGCGCAGTACAGCGTGCGATCACCACAGGCCATCCCGCTGGTCTCTGTGACACCATCGGGCCGCGTGCTCGAGAGCTACACCAACACAACACCAGGCGCGCTGACCTCATCACCAGACCGCGAATCCGAACCGAGGCCGGACGACGTAGGCTGTGCACTCGCGGTGTCAACTGTTGAACAGTTACGGGCTAGATCCGGATGCACCAGCTTTCCGTACTAGTCTGAAGCGTGCAATATTGGCAGCACGACCCTGATGTGCCTGATGTGACTCCGAGTGTCTTATCTGCACCGTGTTAGCTGCTTTAGTGACTCTTAGCCCCATCTCTTGTTTGATCTGTATTGACGTATCAGGTGAAAAGCCATCATTGATGTAGACCCTCGGTGAAAATATATTTGTATCTGTATCTGTACTACGATACAAAAGATATCAGGATTATAATCAACAGTAGGTAACGGTGATTTCTACTTCATCCAGATTTCTAACTTTGCCTATTAACCAGTCGCCATGCATTTCTTTCGTGACAGACAGTTGCGAAAATATTCCTAACACAAAGCATCATCATTAGTGAAAATCATTGGTGCAAAGGCCATAGCTAACTTATATCCAGACACAGCGGCCGGTGGCAGCAGTCGCGTTCAGGGTCAGGTGACGCCAGAAGTCGGGCGGACTTTGTCCATGTCTTCCCATGTCTCATGTCTCCATAATCTCTGCTTAGCGCGGGACCTGATCTCGAAATTCCGTCCACTCAAAACATTCGGACTAGATTGATAAAATCAAACATATTTCAAACTGTATTTTAAAGTACTTAAGTATTTCACAATATTGAAGTATTTCGAAGTTATATAAGTATTTAAAAGTATTTCAAAGTATTATACAATATTTCAAAGTATTACAAAGTATTTACAAATATTTTCCAAGTATTTCAAACTGATAATGATTTCGAGAACGTTTTTAATGATACTGCAAATTTAGTGACGTCACTATTTACGAGTTTGATGGAAACTAAGTTTAACTTAACCCTCGCCTGACAGCCCCCCCCCTGAGGTTTTTCTTGAAAACTTTGTACACATGCGGCGCATCTTGCTGAAATTTGTGGTAGCTGAGTTGACAACAATTATACGTATGCAGTAAAAATTCAATTGAAATGGGTTAAATAGTTTGGGAGATAATCATGTTTTGATGACGTCATGTAGGTAAAAAAAGATCAATATTTGAAAAATCGTATAAAGAAAATTGCAAACGCAAATCACCAAAGATGCAAAATGGCATTTTCTTTGCAATGGCAATCTCGGATTTTCACAATTTTGGGTTTTTGATCCCTACAATAAATACAAAATGAGGAAAAATCCCCACAAAATCAAAATTTTCAAAGATGTTAGAAAAACCGGAATATTGTGAGAGAACTGAGTATGGACAATACCCATATCGAAATTTCAAAGCAATATCTTCATTTTTGACTGAGTGATGGCTCCCTAAGTGTAAGAAACTGATGACGTCATTCTTTTATAAAAAAAAAATTGACAAGATACGAACAAATAATTACCTTTTCTGTATTTCTGAGCCAAAGGTGGTCCAAGAACATTTATTTTTATTTACATTTATCAATTTCTAATTTTGAGGTTTTCTGAAGAGCAAAATCGTTGTTCTGGACGTGGTAAATCAGAGGTAATTCACTTGACCTGGAAGGTCACCCGTTGACCTGAAACCTAAAAATCGCATACTGTTAGATTCCCCTAATGACAGTCAACATGCTGGCTCTTACTGCATTGTTCTAATATGCTTGGTTTCGAAGTTAACAGGGGGGCCTGTCAGCCCCCGGTAGGGCGAAGGTGAAAAAAGCTCCCGTAGGGCGAGGGTTAAAATATGCCGTAAAAGTTTGGGATTTTCCATACTCAAATAACGTAAAAATAGCAAACTACTTTTGGTGCAAAACAATTTTCTTGGATTTTCACAACGTTTGTGACAAACAGTATACGCGTCTCGACTGAGGAGCAATATTTGCTCCGTAGTCAACAACTTGCGGCTGATAGTCCCATAATGGTTATTGATTCGACTCTGATTGAATCGATTGAAATCGTTCAATGCAAATTCCTTGAATAAAAACAAAACTGATACACCACCAGATTTGTTGATTCATGAATCGTGATTGAATCAAAACCCGCATGGAATCGAGGCTAATTGAATCAGAAGACTTAACGATTCTTAACGATTCAAGTGCACATGGTACATTGTGCAAATACAATGCAGTCCCAGTGGCTACATTAATTTATACTGAAATATTATTGTTGGAACAATGTTTTCATGATTATATATAGGTATGTTTCCGGTTTTATTGATTTGACATAAATTCGTCATATATATATATATATATATATATATATATATATATATATATATATATATTTAAATGTTGAAGCAAACGTGAATCGATTAAAAAACTTTGAATTGGAAAGAATCAATCCTCAAAATGTTATCCATGAATAGAACGGTGATTGAATCATTCAGGTTCCAAAAATGAATCACGATTGAATCGTTCCAACACAAAAAAAGTTGAATCAATAACCAGTCTGGCTGAGATGCCAGTCAATGGCGAGTTAAATCAATATGGCGCATTAATTACAGAGTAACTTAACGGTAATCTGGCCACCCATCCATAAGAGGTTAGAACATGACAATAAGGCTATCCATCAGCTGTATACTCGTATGGTACGGTAATACGATAACCTGGGGGGGGGGGGGGGGGCAGGCAAACCAAAGTCAGGGGACAATTTGAGAAGGGGACTCACAGTTATTTTCGTGGGGGCCTAAACAAAATATTCCCGACTGCCTTCCTAGGGGCCTTTTCGGAATTAAGTTGTGTTTTTTAGAAGCCGTCTCTGAAGTATCCCATGAACAGGTTTCCCGGTTATTGTCGAAAGGCTCTCTCTGTGGAGCTTATATAGGTTGTCTTTTTAGGGGCATCTTGGGAGCTTGTCTCGGGTGTCTTTTCGCAGCCTTCTTGGTACTTGTGGCGGACATCTCTTAGGGGATATTTGGAGCTTGTGTGGGCTGTTTTTTAGGGTCTTCTTGGAGTTGCCTCAATTGTATTTTAAGGGTCTCATTGGAACTTGTCACGCTTATCTTGTAGGTGCCTCCTCGAACATCTCCCAGTTGTTATTGTAATAGGCGACTCTAAACTCATTCCTATGGACTATGCATTTTGGAACTGCTCAGTATTTAGGTAGATTTGCAAGGGGTCTCCCTTTGTTTGTATGGGGCCTTCTTAAATGTCAGGGGAGGGCAATGTTTGCCCGGGGGCGATGTTGGCGATATGCTACGAAATACCTTGCGTAGCAGTTACGTTATTTAAGTATTTTAGGTAGTACGCTACGAAATGCTTCGATTACCCTACGGCACGATTTCCTGAGCTACGGGCTACCAAAAACCGTACCGTAGCGTCACGTAGCGTAGCGTAACGTAGGCCATCGCTGCGGTGATAACACAATCCCTCTATAAAGTACATCGAAACATTAGTAAGATATAAATAGTGCAAACAATACAAAGTGAACTGATAAGTGATGAAAGACACATACAGCGACAGTAAAAGACGAGTTGCATAGATGGCAAGTGTTGACATGTTTTCTAAAAGTGTTAAAATGATCTACAAGAAAATCCACCTCTGGGACGCTGTTTAACCCTATTTGTAACAGGGGGGGCGAATTCCGACCCCTCCGTTCATGTTTTTTGCAGATATCTCCCGAACGGCTAAGACCAGGCCCATCCAAATTTGGGATTTTAACTAAAATTGAATTCCGCATATCGAGTCAAAATTTTGCATTCTTATCCTGAACAGAAGCGATTCCAGGGCGCGTTTTTGGAAGGGTTCTGCGGCGATATTTGGCGATAATACGGAAATGCGATCTTCACGGTTTCTTCCTAACTGCCTCAAGTATGAAGGAATTACATCGGTTTACGGTGATTGCAACAAGTGCAAATTAGTTGATGTTAATGAAATATCATAAAAATTGCATGGCAGAGGCGGCTTCAGGGGCTTGTAAAGGGGGGGGGGGGGGGGGTCCAGGAAGTATTCAATGCTTGGTGGGAGGCCAATAGAGCAATGTAAGGGGCATGTATAGCTATCAAGATGTAAAAGATAGCTTCTCCTTTCTTTATTTGCATAATTTATTACATATAGAGTTGCAGTGGCGTGTTCAGGAACATGAAAAGGGGGGTGAATGGCATGGTGATGACGATATGCTAGCGATTACGGCGCAATAGACGGTTAGTTTATAATGATATATGCACATATGAGGCCAGGAGAGAAAAATAAGTCATTTTTTGCAGAGGCGCGCTCAGGAATGGAAGAAAGGAGTCATATTATTGCAAGGAAACTAAGTTGCATGGACCTACAATGACATAACATACTGCAGTATTCGGATTAAACATACACCACAGGGTACTCTACGAACGATTATAATATAATAGGCGAGTCCAGGTAGGGAAAAAGGGGGGTAAGCAATGTGAATTGAAGTTGTAGGTGAAATAGTCGCTGTTGACTAGTTAGTATCATAATAGCGGATACTATGCCTATCAAAAGGTCTTGCGCCTCCCCAGTTTGAATCCTGGATACGCCTATGCTGAAGTACAACATGCAAAAGGAACTATCTACGATCAGTAGCTTATTTATAGTGCTGGGTAGCAACTTGCCAACGGTTAATATTTGTATCCTATTCGACCTCCCTTTTTCACTGACCTGGTACCACCTATGGCAGACAATATGTTTAATAACTGATTTGTCTAATGTCATAATAACACCATTTCATTTCTTTTTAAAACATCAAAATATGGTTTATTACGTATTCACTTTACCCCCATATTGAGTGACCTGCACACGCCTATGATTTTTGAATTTGCCAAAGTCACCGTCACATATTAATTTCCTAATCATGTTCTATCGATCCCTTGTGGTTGCCTTAAAATCGGTTGATAAACATGACAGCTGTGTTGGATCACAAATACCTCTCCAACTTGTAGTTTTTTGCCCCCTGTTGCCCCCTATTAAAACAAAATCTGATTTTTTATGTTCTAGAAATGTAGATCGTGCTGAGGGGAATAATATGCCGTTTGATTTGTGAAAATCGGACGGGTAGATCTTGAGATCTCCGGAGGGCGGAATCCGCCCCCCCCCCCTTTACAGAACCCCTGATACTTCTGGGGTAGCCAGAAGCCTGTCACAAATAGGGTTACAAATTAGTTGACTAGCCTAGGTACCCTGCAGAGTAGTAGACTAACCCTTCACGGTGTTAACGCGGGGAAGATTAGTTGACTAGCCTAGGTACCCTGCCGAGTAGTAGACTACCCCTTCACGGTGTTAACACGCGCCCTGGAGGGGGGGGCGAAATCCGCCCACCCCTCCGGTTTTTCGAGGATAGCGCAAAAACGGCGGCGCGCAGCGCCGCCGTTTTTTGTATACCTGTTTAGCATCTGCCCCCGCAGGGAATAGTGTTAAGCTCTACCAACCGGTCACTTTATCTTTACACGTGAGGTGACGTGCACAACCAGTCTCCTGTCAAACCCAACATCGTTAAGATCACCCAGGAATCTTCGTTTACCATGTTAGGGAGCTGTGTCTACCTGAGGGCGCAACGGCCGATCATTCAAAAAGGTGACTTCAACGCATTCAACAAAATGTGTATTATAAATATGATGAGACAAGTCGTGCCACAGCGTAGTCCGAGAAACCGAGGCACAGAGACACAGAGACATAGAGACACAGAGTAATCCGAGACACAGAGACACAGAGACACAGAGTAATCCGAGACACAGAGACACAGAGACACAGAGTAATCCGAGACACAGAGACACAGAGACACAGAGTAAACCGAGACACAGAGACACAGAGTAATCCGAGACACAGAGACACAGAGTAATCCGAGACACAGAGACACAGAGTAATCCGAGACACAGAGACACAGAGTAATCCGAGACACAGAGACACAGAGTAATCCGAGACACAGAGACACAGAGTAATCCGAGACACAGAGGCACAGAGTAATCCGAGACACAGAGACACAGAGTAATCCGAGACACAGAGGCACAGAGTAATCCGGGACACAGAGACACAGAGTAATCCGAGACACAGAGTAATCCGAGACACAGAGACACAGAGTAATCCGAGGCACAGAGACACAGAGACACAGAGTAATCCGAGACACAGAAACACAGAGTAATCCGAGACACAGAGACACAGAGTAATCCGAGACACAGAGACACAGAGTAATCCGAGACACAGAGACACAGAGTAATCCGAGACACAGAGACACAGAGACACAGAGACACAGACACAGAGACACAGAGACGCAGAGTAATCCGAGCCACAGAGACACAGAGTAATCCGAGACACAGAGACACAGAGTAATCCGAGACACAGAGGCACAGAGTAATCCGAGACACATAGACACAGAGTAATCCGAGACACAGAGACACAGAGTAATCCGAGACACAGAGACACAGAGTAATCCGAGACACAGAGACACAGAGACACAGAGACACAGATACACAGAGTAATCCCGGACACAGAGACACAGAGTAATCCGAGACACATAGACACAGAGACACAGAGTAATCCGAGACACAGAGACACAGAGTAATCCGAGACACAGAGACACAGAGTAATCCGAGACACAGATACACAGAGTAATCCGAGACACAGAGACACAGAGTAATCCGAGACACAGAGACACAGAGTAATACGAGACACAGAGACACAGAGACACAGAGACACAGACACAGAGACACAGAGACACAGAGACACAGAGACACAGAGTAAACCGAGCCACAGAGACACAGAGTAATCTGAGACACAGATACACAGAGTAATCCGAGACACAGAGGCACAGAGTAATCCGAGACACAGAGACACAGAGTAATCCGAGACACAGAGACACAGAGTAATCCGAGACACAGAGACACAGAGTAATCCGAGACACAGAGACACAGAGACACAGAGACACAGAGTAATCCCGGACACAGAGACACAGAGTAATCCGAGACACAGAGACACAGAGTAATCCGAGACACAGAGACACAGAGACACAGAGTAATCCGAGACACAGAGACACAGAGACACAGAGACACAGAGTAATCCGAGACCCAGATACACAGAGACACAGAGTAATCCGAGACACAGAGACACAGGGTAATCCGAGACACAGAGACACCGAGTAATCCGAGACACAGAGACACAGAGTAATACGAGACACAGAGACACAGAGTAATCCGAGACACAAAGACACAGAGTAATCCGAGACACAGAGACACAGAGTAATCCGAGACACAGATACACAGAGACACAGAGTAATCCCGGACACAGAGACACAGAGTAATCCGAGATACAGATACACATAGTAATCCGAGACACAGAGACACAGAGTAATCCGAGACACAGAGACACAGAGTAGTCCGAGACACAGAGACACAGAGTAATCCGAGACACAGAGACACAGAGTAATCCGAGACACAGAGACACAGAGTAATCCGGGACACAGAGACACAGAGTAATCCGAGACACAGAGTAATCCGAGACACAGAGACACAGAAACACAGAGTTATCCGAGACACAGAGACACAGAGTAATCCGAGACACAGAGACACAGAGTAATCCGAGACACAGAGATACAGAGTAATCCGAGACACAGAGACACTGAGTAATCCGAGACACAGAGACACAGAGTAATCCGAGACACAGAGATACAGAGTAATCCGAGACACAGAGACACTGAGTAATCCGAGACACAGAGACACAGAGTAATCCGAGACACAGAGACACGATATGTTGGATAGGTTTTCATCACGCATGGGGTGTTTATAAGATGTTAAAGGGAATGTTTCGCCTTTCTGGAAGTTTTAACATTTACGCTGGTTGTAGTCGACAATATGAAGTAAGTGATGCTGGAAACGATGGTGATATTTTTTATCTTGAAAAGTCACTTAACCCTATTTGTAACAGGCGGGCGGATTCCACCCCCCCCCCCCCCTCATGTTTTTCGCAGATATCTCCAGAACGGCTGGCAGCAGGCCCATGAAATTTTGGGACTTTTCATAGAATTGAACTCCGCATTTGGTGTCAAAATTTTGAGTTCTTAACCTGAACAGAGGCGGTTCCAGGGCACAGTTTTGGGTGGGGTTCGGAGGCGACATTTGGCGATAATACGGAAATGCGATCTTCACGGTTTCTTCCTAACTGCATCAAGTATGAAGGAGTTACATCGGCTTACGGTGATTGCAACAAGTGCAAATTAGTTGATGTTAATGAAATATCATAAAAAATTGCATGGCAGAGGCGGTTTCAGGGGCTTGAAAAGGGGGGGGGGGGTTCCAGGAAGTATTCAATGCTTGGCGGGAAGCCAATAGAGCAATGTAAGGGGCATTTATAGCTATCAAGATGTAAACAAATAGTTTCTGCTTCCATTATTTGCATAATCTATTACAAATAGAGTTTCAGGGGCGTGTTCAGGAACATGAAAAGGGGGTGACTGGCATGGTGATGACGATGTGCCAGCGATAACGGCGCAATATACGTTTAGCTTATAATAATATATGCACATATGAGATCAGAAAAAGGAATAAAGTCATTTTTTGCAGAGGCGCGCTCAGGAATGGAAGAAAGGGGGTCATATTATTGCAAGGAAACTAAGAGGCATGGGCGTACAATGACATAACATACTGCAGTTTTCGGATGAAACACGCACCACAGGCTACTCTACGAATGATTATAAGATAATAGGCGAGTCCAGGTAGGGTAAAAATGGGGGTAAGCAATGTTAATTGAAGTTGTAAGTGAAATAGACACTGTTGACTAGTTAGTATCATAATAGCGGATAATATACTTATCAAAAGGTCTTGCGCCGCCCCAGTTTGGATCCTGGATACGCCTATGATGAAGTACAACATGCAAAAAGGAACTATCTATGATCAGTGACATATTTATAGTGCTGGGTAGCAACTTGTCTGCGGTTAATACTTTTTCCCAATTTTACCGCCTTTTTCACTAACCTGGTACCGCCTATGGCAAAAAATATGATTTATAACTGTTTTTCTAATGTCTCAATCACATACTATTTCATTTATCACAAAAGCAACATCAAAAAATTGTTTCATTACGTATTTACTTCACCCCCATATTGAGTGACCTGCACACGCCTATGATTTTAGAAATTTCAAACATCACCGTCATATATTAATTTCCAATTCAATCTCTATCGATTTCTATTAGTTGTGTTAAAATCGGTCGATAAACATGAAAGCTATGTTGGATCAAAAATACACTAAAATTTGTGATTTTTGCCCCCACCCCCCCCCCCCCCCGTTGCCCCCCTATCCCAATTTTATATTTGTATTACTTATACATGTAGATCGTGTTGAGGGGAACCAAACACCGTTTCATTTTTGCAAATCGGACGGGTAGATCTCGAGATCTCCGGGGGGGGGGGGGGGGGGGGCGGAATCCGCCCCTGTTACAATAGGGGTAGCCAGGAGCCTGTTACAAATAGGGTTAACCTTATACAAATTAAGTTTTAAATATGGGATAATGACGTCTTATTGAGCTATATAGAGCTATAGAGAAAACTTTTTGCGCTCTTATTATATGGAACAACTGTTTCGACAATTCCGGCGACTTAAATACAAACATTGTGGAACTGTGTCTTCTCCACACAGAACACAATGAAGAGCCCACGAGGCATTGTAATAGCTCAATATGTTATTTTTTTAAACAATCAATCCATAACTGAGACTTGAAACAACGCGAAAAACTTCAACTTGGACCTATCGCGTTGGCCGTTGTTTACATCATACTCGGTAATCCAGCCAAGTTTCAAGAAATACAGGTCATCTGAATTCCAGACCAACAATCTTGAAGTGTCTGTCAGCCAATCAGCGGCGGAAAGAAATAGCCGAACTATTTTCAGTACACACTACTCACTACACGCCCAGACCACATTTT
>JAXIVJ010009588.1:0-50432 GCA_036785665.1 Chirona hameri | reverse complement strand
CTTCTTTGACCCCGTTATGTTGCTGCTGGTGATGCTTCTTTGCCCCTGGCTTGTCACTCCTGGACAGCCAACAACCATGCGGCACCGAGCCGAGCCTCGCCTCCGCGCACTATAGCTGATTTCACATCCTGCACCGGATTTACACTGCATACGCTCTTGGAGCATTCGTCAGTGGTGGCGAATGCCTGTCACCTGTCCATTGGGATAATGTCGGAAGAGATTTCCGAGCCCCAAACTAGCTCGCTTTCCAGTACAGGCTGCACGACATGCGGACAGACTCGCGCCTTCACACGATATCCGACTTGTTCTAGTATATGATACTGGCTGCAGTGACCCGTTTACCACCAGTCTGGGTCTGCAGCTGCGCTGACGTCACTATCCCAGACGACATTCAAGCTCCAGCCGGATGACGCCATTTTCGCCATTTTTTTTTCTGGAGCAAAACTGGTCGAGAAACATGTACCCTTGGTTGATATTGAACAATTTCAAATTTTGGCCATACGTGGTCTGACGTTGACATGACATTGAAATGAGCTTCGCCGATCATCCCATACATGAAGTTTTGGTAAAATGAATATTGCTACTAATCCTACGTGGAGAAGAAACCGTAAAATACGAGTCGCATGCCTACTGTAGGCCTCTTTATAGACAGTTACCTTTGTGACCTGACCTTGACTTTGACCTTTGCTTGAAATATGATTTTCGTGCATACAGCGTATCTATGATCTTTTGGTAGCACTTTGAGTGAACACTCTGGTAGCACTCTAAGTGAGTTGCACTGCATGGCCATGAATGGAAAATATGACCTCGTGTACTTCGATTTTTACATTTGACCTGACTGTGACCTCATGTGTGACCTTGTTTTGGCAATCTTGAGTATTTGTTGGATGCGTCTAGTTGAGACATTTCCATTGTCGCCTTTTGCGACTCGATTTAATCAATGGTTCGGAAGCTAACTAGGGGATAACATTAGCCTCTTCTCAGTTAACCCGCGCTTGACCGGGGTCTCAGACGAACGCCATTGACCGGGGGGGGGGGGGGGGGGGGACGCGAAAGGCAGCATTAGAAAGCCCTCAATGAGACGCATCTAAATCATACCCGAAATTTTAGAATTCAGGTCACATTTGGTCAAGGTCGGGTCAAAGGTCAAAATCGAGGTATTTGAGTTTATGGGCCATACTTTCCATCCGAAGCCTTTGATTGCGACCATGCTCACCCAAAGTGCTTCCAAAGGTAAAATAAACATGCTGTGTGAGCTAAAGTGAGATTGTTGGCAAATATCAAGGTCAAGGCCAGGTCACAAAAGGTCACTATGCGCAGAAGATTTTCGAAAGTCATGCGCCACATGTTTTATGGGCTTTTACTCTCTCACAAATCTGAGATAGCCATTCTGTAGCACTTGTCATTTGCTATCTTTTGACGTTTTGATTGCATTTTGCTCCAAAAATGGCCACTGTATGGCCCGTTAACTCTCGCGCCCGGGTAGGGCAAAATCACTACGTGTTCGGGTAGGGAGAAGGGGGGGGGTACGACCCGCCCTCTTAGCGTTTCGCCCCTAATTGAGCTAGAGCTTCGATTAAAAAACAAGCGTGTTGCTTGTGACGAGAGGAAGCCGCCGATCCGCCGATGCCCGAATTTAAGGTCTTCCGTCATTAGGTGACTTCTGAAGTTATGTCAATGACCCAAAAGTCATCAAAATTGTAAGTGCGTATAAATTTAATTTTATCGAGCTAGAATCGTGAATGAGCATATCATACTGCTGAATGGGTGCCAAATTCGTAATCAGCGGCACAAAATGTCCTAAAAACTGCCAAATTCCAAAAGTTCATGTCAGTTCATCTGAGGGCAGTAACCTCGGTTGACCTGTGGAAGCGCATGACCCCAGTGGAACATATAATTAAGTAAAATGGATCCCAAATTCGAAATCTGCGTCACTAAATGTCCTAGAAACCACCAGAAGCCCAAAAACGTAATATGAGGTCATCGGAGGTCAATGACCTCAGTTGACTTCTGAAAAGGTCAATCCAGGTCACAATCTCAGAAGAAACCACAACTGTCACCTGGAATAGGTCACGGATCATGTGGCTTAGGAATTCAAAATTTTCAGAGTATGTGTCAAATTTTTCCGAAGTAGGATACTGAAAGTTCCATTGCCATCGGTTGGAAATTACGAGTTATTCTAAAGAAAAAAAACGAGGGGTGGCATCCACCCCCCCCCCCACCCTCTACCCGGGCGAGGGTTAAAGTTTATCTGATTTGTTCGTCAAACTCGTGTGTAGTGACGTCACTAAATTGTCTATATCTCAAATTTTTCGACGAAATTGCTTCATTGTTTTGCACGGAAGACGTACAATTGATGCAGGAGAAGGTACCCCAAGTTTCGTGTTAATACAACTGTTTTTTTAGCTATTGCGGAAATTCGTCAGGGGGCAATATTTGCCCCCCCCCCCGGTCAAGCGCGGGTTAATGGTGTTTACCTCAGATACCAGTCAATGACAGGCTGACACACGCTAGAGTACTTACATATATGGACCATGACAGTCACACACGAATAGGAACTAAGAGTATTCATCTTATTTTGTAAGCTTAATTTGCAGAAAGTACATCACCATAACTTATACGGCATCAGTTACAGCAAGCTAAAAATGCACTACGAATAAATTTACGCTAAACTGCAGCGTTTGGCCACACTGTGCGCCGGCCCGAGGTGTTTGTTCAGGACGGGCGGAGACGCCCGGCGGCTAGCCGCCCGGACAGAGGTTTGTGGTCACCGGGGGAGCGGGACGCCTCTCTGGTGAGGGACGACGGCAGTCGTTATTTGGACGTCGTCATGAGAGGTTGTGGCTCGCACTGCTCTGAATTCACGTTTTACCACAGTAGCAGTGCACATATTTTAAAGAAAAAGTGTCAAAACCTCGTAGTGTTTTAGGAAGCTCTCTCTGAAACAAATGACACAGGAAATATCTAGGGAAAATCATGCTACGCTGTTATTACTCCAGCAAGGACTCACCGGAAAGGTTTTACTACTCCACTGACCAAATTCTCTGTGACCGAATGTGCTGTATGTGGTGGCCTTTAACACGCGCAGTGGAGAGGGGTATGCCACTAACACGCAGTGGAGGGGGGGGGGGGCACTTTAGTGTCCCCCTAAGATCTCCGAAAGTATGAGAGCGAACACAATCAAACTTACAGGGTAGGTAGGTGCTATGATGATCTACATTTACACAATTTTTTCGTGACCTTCGGCCAATATATTCAAGGTCAAACGAGGTCACGAAGGCCAAATGTCACAATTTTGGGAATTTGACCTCTGTGACGTCACAGATCACCAGCAATGTATCGAAAGTTGTTTCTGGGGATGAAAATTGACATTGTATACCCAATGGCGTTTGAATCATCCCGATCCGACCTTTGGTTCCGAATATATCGCTTTGCCGACCTCGATTCTGGCCGCCATCTTGGAATACAAATCCGTATAACTCAAAATTTATCGACCGATTTGGAATATTTTATGTCAAACAATCCGTTATTGAGTTGGCGCAAATGTCGCGTAAAAAACACCGCCCTGCGCCACTTATTTTGTGAGCTATTCACGAAAAACATGTGGGAGAGGGGGCACAAAAGTGCCCCCTCCACTGCGCGTGTTAACCCTCGTCCTACGGGGGGGGGGGGGGGCCTGACAGGCCCCCCTGAGGTTTCTTGAATAATTTTTTACACATGCGGTGCATCTTGCTGAAATTTTTGGCAGCTAAGTGTACAACAATTATACGTAGGCTGCTGTAAAATTTATTTGAAATTGGATAAGTAGTTTGGGAGATAATCATGTTTTGATGACTTCATGTTGGTAAAAAAATGAGAAATATGAGAACAATCGTAGAAAACAGAGCTTTAAAGCAAATTGCGAACGTAATAAACCAAGGATACAAAATGACACTCTCTTTAACCCTCGCCCTACGGGAGCTTTTTCACCTTCGCCCTACGGGGGGGGGGGGGGGGCTGACAGCCCCCTGTTGACTTCCAAACCAAGCAACTTAGAGCAATGCGGTAAGAACCAGCATGTTGCCTGTCATGAGAGGAATCTAACAGTATGCGATTTTTCAGGTCAACGGGTGACCTTCCAGGTCGAGTGAATGACCTCGGATTTACCACGTCCAGAACAGCGATTTTGCTCTTCCGAAAACCTCAAAATTAGAAATTGATAAATGTAAATAAAAAGGCATGTTCCTAGACCAGTTTTGGCTCAGAAATACAACAAAAGTAATTATTTGTTCGTATCTTGTCCAAAAATGTAAAAAAAGTTATTAAAAAAAGACGTCTTCGGTTTCTTACACTTAGGAAGCCATCACTCAGTCAATAATGGAGATATTGCTTTAAAACTTGGTATGAGTATTGTCCATACTCAGTTCTCTCACACATATTCCGTTTTTTTTAATATCTTTGAAAATTTTGATTTTGTGGTGATTTAAAAAAAAAGTTTTATTTTTATTTTAGGGGTCAAAAACTCAAAATTTTGAAAATCCGAGATTGCCATTTTAAAGAAAATGCCATTTTGTATCTTTGGTGAATTGAGTTTGCAATTTGCTTTTAAACCCTGTTTTCTACGATTTTCAAATATTTCTCTTTTTTTTTTTAACCAACATGACGTCATTAAAACATTATTATATCCCAAAATATTTAACCAATTTAAAATAAATTTTTACAGACTACGTAAAATTGTTGTGAACTCGGCTACTAAACATTTCAGCAAGATGCACCCCTTATGTCAAAAGTTATTCAAGAAAAACCTCAGGGGGGGGGGGGGGGGGCCTGTCAGGCCGTAGGGTGAGAGTTAAAATGGCAATCTCGGATTTGCAAAATTTTGGGTTTTTGACCCCTAAAATAAAATAGAAACTGTTTTTTTTTAATCCCCACAAATCAACATTGTCAAAGATGCTAAAAAAACGGAATATATGTCAGAGAACTGAGTATTGACAATATCCATACCAAATTTCCAAGCAACATCTTCATTTTTAACTGAGTGATGGCTCCCTAAGTGTAAGCAACTGATGACGTCATTTTTAAAAATAACTTTTTTTGACTTTTTTTGACAAGATACGAACAAATAATTACTTTTTAGGTATGTCTGAGCCAAAACTGGCATAGGAACATGCCTTTTTATTTAAATTTATCAATTTCTAATTTTGAGGTTTTCTGAAAAGCAAAATCGCTGTTCTGGACGTGGTAAATCCGAGGTGATTCACTTGACCTGGAAGGTCACCCGTTGATCTGAAACCTAAAAATCGCATACTTTTAGATTCTTCTCATGACAAGAAACATGCTGGTTCTTACTGCATTGCTCTAAGTTGCTTGGTTTGAAAGTTAACAGTGGGGCTGTCAGCCCCCCTCCCATAGGGCGAAGGTGAAAAAAAGCTCCCGTAGAGCGAGGGTTAAGGCTTCGGTACACTGCACATTCGGCTGCTTACAGCTATGGTGTCTCAGGCAATACGTCACATCTTTGAGGGCTTCGCAGCAGTCCGAGCCCCAGTTTTCCCTGCAGATTAGAGTAAAAACGTTGGTTGTTTTATCGATTTTAAGTTTTACCAATCTTCCGGAATTGCATTACACAGTATAGCACATGGCCTATTGCAGGCAGAATAAATGCAGTTATGTGCTGTGTTAGTGTGCTACCTAATCAAGAAAACAAGACAGCTGATCTTGTTTTATTTAATTTCACCATTCATTCACATTCTCACTGATTCATTTAATGGTATATGTTAATATATCCGAGGTAAAAGGCAACACATTGAGCTAGGCGTTTTCTCTATGTAGGTAGTTGGATAGTTTAAAGATGTATTATTTTTTATAGATCACCATCCATGAGCAGGTGACCGGGAGTGCCCCCTGCCTCTATCCCAGCGACTCACAACGCCATACGACACACAACACTACGACGCTCCTACACCAGACAACACCACAACACACAACTTTAGACTCTAAAGTAATAATTTGTCTCGTACCAATTCAGTAACTATGAAAGCAGACACGGGAATTGTGTTGCTCAACAACAAGAGACGTATCTATCTTGCGTACAAATTAAAATATTAAGTCTATATCTTCGATTTGATAGGACGTGGGGAGTATCCCCTGACCGGTCGAAACAATACGAATACCGATCTGGCGAGGCATTCTGATTCATAATGACCGATGAAAACTGTCGCGTAATACTAGTGAGTGCATGTATGGCATGAGCCAGATAGAGGCGGGACTTCTGCAAACATGTTTGCCTTATTGGTTGCCTTTAAGATGGAGGATCTATTGCTGCCAGTATAGCATGCGTTCTCTTCAGTTTTGCTGGTCGCTATCGTCGCTATTACCTCGCTATGACTGAGGATAATATGTTTCGCGATGAAATTGGACCATGCAAGGGTTCACAGAACCTCCATTTATCAGCAAGATATGGCCACAAGTGTGCGTGCTATGGATGGATATGGGATAACATTGTCCGGACTTTTCAATGGCGTATGTTTCAGTGAACAATGCCGCTCCATTGGTTGTCCAGGGAGCGATAAAGCAGGCTGAACATCCAAAAGGTAAAATCATATGCTTTCCACTCGATAATTAACAAAGCCATCAGCTGAACGGTCTCATATTTACATAACATTTGTAGACAAGACATTCATATATGCTAGTAAGTTGGTTTCATACCTTTAGCCCTTTTGGTTTCTGAGATGTGAATACAAAACTGAGAAATGCCCGAAAATCGAAGGATCCACAGTCAAAGCTTACTTTTTTTCTTCAAGCTTCAGTCAAAGTCAAAGACCGTTTTTGAACGTTCGAAAACCTCAGCCGCCCCATGTTAAACCTATGGGAACTCTATCACGCGCCACACGCTCACTAGACACCGCACCGGGATGATTTTGTGCCTAAGCAATGTATTATCCACTAAGCTACAATCAGAGGCCAGTTTCGCAAGGAAGCTAGTAATTACAAATGCTTGCAATTACAAACGCAAGCAAATATTGCAAACCTCATAAAAAGCTATTTCACAAACATTCACCACCTCTGAATTACCAATAGTAAATAAGATTGTAAACACAAATGTTAGTCATAATCTTTTATTGAGGTCTCCAGTGTTTGGCTTTTCAGCCCTCGCGTCAATTATATTTCATAAAATCTAACCATGCAAAATCGATCTAATCACATACCACATACACACTAAAGTAACAACACTACACGCTGATACTACACATAAAAAAACACCACACAGCATACAATCACTAAATAACATTTAAAACATGATGAGCCAATGAGTATTAAAATAAAACCTAGATAGACGTTAATACGAGCATGTTACTGTTGACTAGCAATTTGAATGCGCTCATTCCACGCCATCACGGCCCTAGAGGGAAAGCTGCACCTTGCTACCTTGGTCCTGATTCTAGGCAGCTCCAGAATCCCTGCCTCAGTTCCTCGTGTCTGCCTACTCGAAACAATGGCACGACGAGTCAGGAAGTCAGCTAGAGCAGGCGGGCCTGTGTCGGAGAGCAGCCGCTTCACCATGGCCAGGTCTCGAGCCTTGATCATCTCCTCGAACCTCGGCCAGCCCAGGGCCTGCAGGGTGGGACTAATGTGATCTCGTCGGTGTTGGCATGATACTATGCGGGCTCCAACTATGCTGACACTATGCGGGTTAATACAGCAGAAAGTTTGCAATCAAGAACGTTTGTATTAAAGTTGATGCTAATGAAAAATAATTTTATTGTTAAGAAATTGATTGAACAAATATTTACATTGTGGTTTATTTTTTAATCAAAATAAAATAAGTTATATAGTGATAATTATATTTTAATTAACATTTTATCGGAATTAAAACTCTAACCATACAAATAAATATTGGTAAGCACTACGCGAGATTTGCCCATTCACCGGGTTGCCGGGCATAACAATACAACCACTCTCAAAAGAAAGATCGTTGAATTTTCACGACCATTTTTTCACCTAACCTAGCCGATTTCCTTCGGCGTAAATTGTGAAGGTTCATAGGACAATACACGTTTGACTGCTGTAATAGGGTAGGGACCATTTTCGTAAAGTGAGGTTATAGTATATTCGTCGGAAGCGCATTTTTTTTTACACATTACACTGCTCCAATTTCTTCATTCAAAATAATTAATCCATGAAAAAAAATCGAAAAAGGAAATAAGAAATACTGGATGGTAATTGGCCGAATTAGTCGTGACGTCATACTATAGTTGCCCCTCAGGGTCACAAATATGCCGCACAAAAGCTATTGCGAAGCTCATGTTGAGGGTGTGTTTTCTGCGGTGGCTTTGATAAACTGGATGAGTGCTAGAGGCCGTAGGACGAATATTAGGTTGTTGTTAAGACTTAAATGTTTTGAAAAAGCTTCAGCTCCTTGGTGGCATTAACATGGAGCCTGGTTTTGTGAAAGCCACAGCACATGACCTGCCATCCTTATTCCTTAGGGATGTGGAGCAGGGCCTCCCGCAGCGGCGTACCGAGTATCAGGTCATGAAGGTCATGACCTGTTCCTTTGGACCCGAGGCGCCCATGCAAAACTGGCGCCCCTCCGATTAGTCACGACGCCCCTCTGGCCAGTGACGGCGTCACTCCGGCCAGTGAGGACGCTCCCCTGGGCAGTGACGGCACTCTTGCGGCCAGTGACGGCGTCCCCGGCCAGTGAGGGCGGCCCCTGCCATAGACGGCGCCTCTCCAGCCCGTGACAGCAGCCCTCCGGCCAGCGACGGCGCCCCTTCGACCAGTGACGGCGCCCCCTTCGGCCAGTAGAGGAGTCCCTCAGACCAGTGCCGGCACCCTTCCGGCCAGTGACAACGCCCCTCCGGCGAGTGACGGCGCCCCTCCGACTAGTGACTGCCCCTCGTCGGCGAGTGACGGCGCCCCCTCCCCCGACCAGTGACGCTCCTTCCGTACGGTGCGGAAGGAGAGGCCCTTGCAAAATTTCTCCAATATTGGTGGCACCCCTGACGATCGGGTGGCGCCCCTCAAGCCAATGGCCTGGTCCTTTGTGAATTTCTGCATACGCCACTGGCCTCACGTGTAAGCAAAAGCTGTTCCCTACCGTGCCCAAGGGCGTCGCCACCTTCCGAAAGTTGGAGGGACGGAGGCATTTTTAAGTCGATTCTTTCCATGCAACGCCCATAGGCGTAATGTTAAAATCTGAAAATGTTTGGGGGGACCCTTCGTCCCCCTTCCGCCTCCGACGCCCATGACCGTGCCTGCCCTATTTTAATAATGATTTTGTCTACAAGATGGTCTGAGGGGGCCCGGAGGGGGGTCCGGAGGGGGGGAGACAGCCCGCCCCACGGTAGGGCCGCAGCGCAGCGAGCGAATGCGAGCGGAGTGTTCTAAACGTGGGTCCCTGCGACCGTGATTGCTGTAAAGGTTAGGTCAGGTTTGATTATGTTATTACAATTGTTTCCTGCTACACCCTGGTCCATGGGGATCGTCAAATCGCTGGTTTTTGGTAACGCACCGCAGTTTCCTGTTTATTTCAAATATACGCGCACTGAATAAAGCCACTAACGTGCACTAGAGGGGGGGGGGGGGGCACTTTTTTGCCCCTGAGATCTCCGATAATATGAGGGCTAGAGCGAGCAAACTTACAGTATAGGTAGTTGCTATGATGATCTACATTTGTTGAAATTTGGGTTACCCTGGATCAATATCTTCAAGGTCAAATGAGATCACGGCGGTCAAAACTAGGCATGTTTGAATTTGACCTAGCTTGACCCCTCCGCAGGGGGTCGCTGACGGGGGGGGGATGGGGGGGTCGTGACCCCTCACTTTTGAAAACCGGGCGGGGGGGGGGGGGGGGGGGGGCGCAAACCCACCCTCCCACACTTTTTATGGCGGTCGACCCCCACACACTTTTATGACGAAAGCTGATTCCAGCTATGCCATTCCTATTAAAATCAAGATGGGAATAAGCAAAATACGACGTGGAAATAGGCTGAGTCAGTTACGGATTAAATTTCTTTCGTTTCCCCTTCGACACACCGCTGCCCCGAAAGGAAAACAGGAAATTTCATCCGTAACATGCAGACCCCTCCCCCCACACACACTCTCTCAGAGGGTGGGGTGGTTGACCCCCCCCCACCCCCCACACACGCACTTTTTGCAGGGAAAGATAACAATTTATCGTAAAAATTGCCTTTGCAGCAGTAAAAATCCAGCTATCGCACAGTACAAAATTGAAAATTTCGCGCCGCTTGGCGACATGACACAAGTTTCGCAGTTGGTTATACAAATTTGGAAAATGGGGACATGAATTCCTGAAGTGTCTGGCAGAGGTTTTCCTTGGTGGTTATTGCTGGCCCCAGGTCAGGGCCCACTCCCTTCATAAAATATTAACTTTCAAGCGGGCTACATGTTTAGCTGGTCTACCGAGTTCCGAAAAATGCGACGCGAACGCAAAGACGCGGGCATCGGCAACCGGAAGCTGCTCCAGCGGTGCCCAACTTGCTGGACCGAAGAGCTAATAGTGGGGACCAGGTCAGGACCATCTCCCCAAGCCATCTCCCCCAGGCTCCTCCAGATCCACAGGGACCATTTATGCGCGGAGAAGTTGTTCTGCCTCTTGCTGCTTTCAAACCATTTGCATTGTTACCAGTTGTTTGTTACAGTTCGGTGCATATGTATACAGTTATTATTATCATATGTACTATTGAGCGCTGACTGCGTCACTGCCACCGGTCATCGTGATTACCGAACGGGCGCGGAGCGTCCGTGATATTTTTTGTCAACTTACTAGACAAATTCACATTTGACCCGGCCCGAACCGGCCCGACCCGGCCCCACCCGCCGTACAGACGCTTTTCGGAAGCTAATAACTTTGCAACCACTGCTCCGATTGAGATCGGGTTTTCACCATTGAATAGGACCATCAAATCAATTTTGATTTTGGTATGGTGCGTTCTGATATTTCTGCGTTCTGCGTTCTGCGTTCTGATTCTGATACCATAGCAAGTGGCACACGCAAACGTCGAAATGAAAAAACAAATAATTCTTGATCAAACATGGCATTATTAATCTAAGCATTAATTTATACGCTGAAGCATGCAGCGCTCAGGACGTACTCCCTTTTGGCGGATTCGAGAATGGAGATCGTGAACAATTTAATAAAACTTAATTTTTATGTTTGGCATGCATGGAGGCCTGGTAATTTTTATGGAGGACTAAAAGGAATTAAAGGACTATTTGTTACTACCACGTATGCTCCCGTACCGTTTCATATTTCAAACCTGTTTTAGCTTTACCAGAGCGCGCCCGCTTGGTCATCGCCCTAAAAGGCGTTTTACTGGTTTACTATCCGAGGCTAATGCATATGAAAAACTACCTTCATTTCATTATTTTGCATCATACCGAGATGTGCAACCAGGAAAAGGGGTTACCTGACCTCCACTGACGGTCTGGTTCTAATATAAAAATTTCGTTTTCCACGACCTAAAATCAAAACTTTCACGCGGCTTCGCGGCGTCATATCGTTGACCATCATCCTAACGAAGCCATCGTCATCGTATTCGGTTCGTCGTAACGCTGAATTAAATGAATAACATTTTTATCTTTTTACATCCTCTACATGGCCCACCGCCTAAATTTCTGGGTTTTATCAGGCAAACCTGTAGAAAATCGCGCCGCTTCGCGGCGCTAAATACCAAGTACCTACTATAATATGGAAATACACAAATGCTACAAAAGCTTAAAAACACGCAACCAAATGGGGGTACATTTTTTTTTGTCATTTCAGCCGACCCCCACTAAAAAAAATATCGGCGACGCCCCTGGCCCTCTGTGACGTCATAGGTCACTATAATGGGGGTCAATGAGATGTATCTGACATCAGGCTACCCAGAGATGCCGAATGGCGTTTGAATCATCCTGATCTGATTGCTGGTGCCTGATATATCGTTTCGCCGACCGCGATTCTCGTCGCCATCTTCGATTTCAAATCCATATAACTCAAAAATTTACAGACCGTTTTTGATTTTTTAGATGTCAACAAGCGATTTGCTATTGTGTTGGCTTAAATGTCACGAAGTAGCAAGGGCCTGCCTCTTTTCGTTTACGAGTGATTTACGAAAAGCATGTGCCGCGCTATTCGCCTCCAACCGGACTGCTATATCGTGACGTCGTCACCGGCTCTGCCCTCGGGGCACAAAAAGAAAGGCTTCGTTTCGAAAAACCTGAGCGAAGTAAGAAATTTGGACTTTGATTTGTGAATGACGAAAGTCCATTATTTATTCATTTAATCTGACCCCAACAGGTGTTCCCTATCCTATTCTATCGCCATGCGGTTTCTCCGGGCGAAGGCACCCCTCACATGATAGCGCAATCGGTAATGTGCACTGGACTTCAAAGCTGGAGATCCCTGTTCGAATCTCTCTGGAAATGTTTTTTTTCGGCAGCTTTTAGCCTATGTATAAACTAAAACATTACCCCAACAACCTCGGCAAAGTAACCTCACCAAGAAAATAACCTCAACAGCAAAACAACGTCGTTCAACTGATTCATCTGGTCGCACTTCTTCATGCTCAACAGGTGCTGCCTGTAGAAACATTGCCGATATTAATTGACGCCATGGTATTTTCTCATGTAAGATATTGTATTCAAGTGTATGGAGGTACAAGTTCCAGTGCTATTGGTCAAATTCAGAAGATATTTAACTTTGCAGCGAGAGTGCTTTCAGGTCGCAGGAAATATGACCATATCTCGGACTTGCTGAAACAATATGAATGGCTTTCGGCTGCCCAGTATGTTAATTATTTTGATCTTTGCATGCTTCAAAAAATTATTACAAGTGGAGAACCCTCGCATTATCGAGCCGTTTAGTTTTCAACTGAGACGTGATTGGCCGGCACACCCGTCAGTCAGACCTTTTGGCTTTGCCCAGGCCCAGAACCAATCACGGGAAGCGAAATTATCTGTATAGATCGTCATCGCTGTTCAATAGTTATTTTGGCTCTAATAGTGGATCTGATATCCTATCTGTTAGTACCAGGGTGGCGAAAAAACATATTAGGAAACTGTGTGCAGCCCCCGAACGTGACAGGCGCTCGTGACTCTAGTTTAAACGTGGCATGCAGTCTAGTTTTATTAGTGTTTATTTTTGTGTAATAGATTTGTTGTAATATCATGCCTTTTATTTGGCTGGTACAGTGCATTTTAGCTTGTGTTAGCTTCTGTATTATAATGACAAAGCCAAGGCTGCAACTTGTATGTACCAACATGTATGACAATGACCCTGCAACAGCCCTATATGTGTGGAAAGGGTCAGCTGATGTATAATACAATACAATACAATACAACTATGTTGTCGTTGTTGATAGCAATCTTTGAAATCCAGAACCTCTGACCTACTGGATTTACAAGGTTGTAATAACACACACTTTTTCACTTCCTTCAACCTTTGAGAAATAGAACATGTGCAATTGCAAACATTTCTACAAACAATATTTCGTAAATTAGTTTGCAAATGGTAAATTGAGATTTACTGCCCTCAAGTTTTGTGAAATCCAAATTACAAACATGTGTACATACAAATTATTTGTAATTGCAAAGAAATTATTCGCGATTACAAACTTTTTTGCTTTGTGAAATTGACCTCTGATAACAGTTCAGCTCCGCTAAGTGCTTTGAATCGTGAGATATCCCCCAAATAACATACATACGTGACATCAACCCGTTCTACATCGCTTGTTGGGCTCCCGCGTCACGCCTTCGGCACTCCGCCTCCGTCTGAATTAATGGAACTTGGTGGAAATCGTGCGGAAAAATCATGGTCATGCCACAATATCTTCGATATCAAATAACGCTGGATATTTTATTGCTCGTTGGTGCGGCAGCCCGTCAGCCTGTCGATATCAGCGGTCGGTCCAATTTGCCAGGCCAAAAACGAGGATATGCTTTTGTCAGAACATGCTATCCTTGCCAGCATTCTGTGTAGTTAATGTTGGACATGCATACGCACACATATCCAACATAGGTTCATCAAAGAAGGAGTTAACTAAAAACAATGACGGGTCAAATTGATTCTTTACAGTGTGCGTTTTAAGATGAAATCGTACCTGATGAAGTTAAATATTTTACTTAACAAATGGGGAAAATATCAATTGAAATTTCAGTGTACAATAGCAGCGAAGAACTCTTGACTAGAACTAACATAACTATACTCATTTTCGAGTTTAATCTAACCGGCTAAGCATTGACATGGACACCGGCGTCTGTCACGAATACGTGACAGATCACCATCTCGCCCAGATGCCCATCTCCTCCCCTCCACTCCTGAGCCTTCTACCTCCAATCGAAACTCGAATGCTGTCGCCAAGAGCGCAGTACAGTTGGCGGCGGCCGGCTGACAGAAGCCTTATTGATCGGCCTCACAGCAGTGAGAGCAGACCCAGCACTGATAATCTCGCCCTGCTGCGCGGGTGTATAGGCTCCTTCCAGTAATCCGATCAGAACTGTAGTCCGAGAAACACGGCAAGACGCGGCACACCAAGGCAAGGCTGAAGGCAACAGAACCCAAAGATAACGAGGAAATTCGCTTATGTCTCGCGAGCAACTACCGATGGTGGTTCCTTCAGCCCGGAAGGTGATCGGATCGGAATATGTTCGGACCTGTAGTCTATGGTATGCCGACAGTGTGTGTAGTGTAGGGAGGGGAGGAGGAATCGACAATCGAGACTACGTCACAATCGAGACTACGCTGTGAAAACTTAAGGTAATATGATGGCAGCGTGGTTCGAATGTCTTGTGGTTCGAATGTAGGGCGTTGGATGTCTTATATTTGTATTATTATTAATAACGTCCTACGGTCCTACCAATATTGTAATCAAAATAAAATGTGAATGCATACAATACATATCATAGGCGTTGGAACATGGGGGGGGGGGGATGGGGGGCATGGCCCCCTCACTTTTCGGCCATTTTTTGGGCTATTTGTATATTTTTGCTTGGTGAGAAAAGTTGTTGATGGCAAAAGGTTCGCCGAGACGAGAACAGCCCAAATCTGCACAGAAATATTCCATAGGGGGTTGGGGTTCTCTCAAAACGAGATCACAGTTTCACTGGCCCCCTCTTTTCGTGACGTTCCTACGTCCCTGATACATATTCTGCATGCATATACGACAATGCATACCAAATTATTATTTATTCATCTTGCAAGTAATTTATTTCTCAAATCATTAAAGTCAGTCCTCGATAATATCACGTCCCATCCGTATCTTTTTATAGCAGACTATTATGGTTACCAGTTGCTGTCTTCAAGTTATTTAAACCTTAAAGATCATATACACATGCGTATTTATTTTAACACCTAAGGCATTATTCAAAAAGAGAAGAGAGAGCGATAAGAGAGTATATTGCGAGGAGGCGGGCAGAACAAAGGGAAGACGACGGAAGACTAGCTATCTTGCTCGTTGGGGGGTTATCCAGAATCGATGGGTGGTCTGCAGAGAATAGCAGCCGGAGTACTGCCGCACATGCCCACCTTGGGTGACTGGCCTCCTGGTATTGCCGACACAGGCCCGACACAGTCACCGACATATTCTCAGCTCAATAGAGGTCTATCCAGTGCTGGATCTCAGGTCAAGGTCAAAGATAAGACCACGATTTACGGAGATGGGACAAGAAGTGAGCTAGTTTTATATCCGAATAAATCATTTGTCAAATTGTCGTCTAACGTGTCAATTCTTCGAAGGTTTGATACTAATGAGACCGACATTTTAAAATCATACTGGATGTGCTTCTGTGCTGGAGATCGGTGCTAAAACATGTACATGCATTTCAAGCGAGAGATGTAATACAAATTGTATTGTCTGTGAATATTTGATGTTTGCTCATGCTCTAAAACAGCCAACTTTCCACTGAATCTGGACTGCCGTTACTATTCAACACGAACCCAGGGAGAGCTGCAGAATACCATTCCATCTATTTAATTGCTTATTGTAACCAGAAAAAGCATCTGACGCACTCCACACATTGTCGATCTTCGACACATTCTTACCAATTTACTTTTAATTTCCGACCAATGGCCGTGTGACGCAGGCATGTGTGCGCCCAGGCGAATAATTTTCGGAGTAATATCCATCTCTCGAATGGCGATGTAGGCGAAAAAGGTACACGCAGCCACGCATACAAACGCCGCTCTGCATCTCTCTGATTAAAGTTTAGAACAGAGGCAGGAGTGATCTAAGTATGCATGCCGTATCGGCAGCGGTGCTTCCATAGTGGTATTCTGTAAGGCTTATTGCCAAGCTTGTATGGTTAAATTTGGGTGGAAGAGCGTTCAATTAAAGGAACTTCAGTGTCGTTTAATAATTGCATAAAATCGAACTATAATCGCAGAGATGCATGTTGAGGTTAACCCGGCATTGGCTGAGGTCTCAACCGAACGCCATTAGCTGGTGGGGGGACGTTTTTCGCCCCCCTGGTTATCTTCCGAACCAATAACCGCAGCGAGACGCGCAAGGCGGCAATCAAAAGCTCTCAATGAGACGCATCCAAAGCATGCACGAAATCTTCCAAATAAGGTCACATGTCAGGTCGCAGTCAGGTCAAAGGTCAAATTGAGATATTTGAGTTTTTGGGCCATACTTTCCTCCAAAGCCTTAGATTAAGTCTATTATCGCACAAAGTGCTCTCAAAGGTATAATACATATCCCGCATAAGCAGAAGTGAATTTGTAAGCAAAGGTCAAGGTCAAGATCAGGTCACAAAAGGTCACTATTGGCAAGAGGTCTACGAAAGTCATGCAACACATGTTTTATGGGTTATTCTAGACGTATAATTCGATAGTAGCAGCCATTTTCACAATCTGACACCATATAAAGTCAAGATCAGATCACACAAGGTCAAAATTTGAAATTGATAAATCTAAATAAAGAAGGCATTTGTCTAGCCTAGTTTTGTCTCCGAAATACAGTCCTGGCATTTAGTTGTTTGTATCTGGTCACTAAAAGCCAAAACACGCAATTTCAAAATATGACGTCATGTGTTACTCATACTTAGGGAGACATAATTCAGTCCAAAAAAAAGATATTGCTTTTAAATTTTGTTTGGGTATTGTCCACATCTGGTTCTTCAACATATCTTCCGTCTTTTATAATATGCTTGAGAAGTTTGATTTTGAGGGCATTTTTTTATTTGGGGGGGGGGGGGATAAAAAACACAAATGTTACAAATCCGGGATTGCTATTTTGTAGCCCTTGCTATTTGCTATCTTTTTACATTTTTCGATTTAATTTTGCTCAAAATATGGCATTTGTACGGCCTGCTAAAATTTGGCTGATTTTTGTGTCAAACTCGTGTGTAGTGACGTCACTAAATTCGCTATATCTCGAACATTTCTACGAAATTTGCTTCATGTTTGCACAGAAGACATAAAATGGATGTAGGATAAGGTACCTGCAGTTTGACGTCGATAGCGCTATTGGTTTTTGAGCTATTGCGAAAGTTCGTAAGCTAGGGCGAAAAACGCAGCCAATGGCGGGTTAATAAACTTGTGATGATAAACAAGAGTTTCGTTTGACAGAAAATTCCAAATCAACCCTTTTAAATGACAGTGACAGTGTTTATTTCTCAATTCGAAAGAATGCGGAAGATGTTCATGTTTTTTTTGCCTCATGCTTTTACTCATTTGGTCCCCTAAGATATATATATATATATATGAAAACTTGACACTTTCCATTGAATCGATTCGTACTGTTATCTTGACCTTGACCTCGGGTAGTCTAATGGTCGAGCTTTCGTTGATTGGTTAGATAGGGCCGAGTAGCACCGCCCTTGGCTCCTCCCACTCTGGGAGACACGAGTGAACCCTGTCAGCGCCAGTCAAGTCGGTATCCCAAATGTACGTAGTGGCGGGCCGGGCGCCGTCACGTACATTTATCTGCTCACCCTGACAGTAATCCAGAGTTGAACATTGCTAGATCGCCGATATTACGGTGAAAGCTTCTATATGTACCCTGCACCGATTTTTCTTGAGTCAATCGTAACAGAATCTCGGGAAGGGAATGCGTGACTCGCATACTGCAAGAAATATTGCAGATAATGTTGTCAGACGCGTTTCAGAACATCAACTCCAGGACAATCTTCAAAGAATTCCAATTGTCAGGGCTTTCCAGACAATCAACAGCTTATAAATAGTAGCAGAGAATTGTTAACAGACTCGTCAGTTTTCCTATTCCAGAATGAGGCAACAAAGTTTAGGCGTTCTTCAAAAAGCCGTCAACAGCATTTATTCTGATTCTTAAAAAAAACGTCAATTCAGACATCACCAGGCAGCTACCTCAACTTCAAACGAGTTGTGTTTGAAAGGGAAATAATGACCTTTTGATTTTGTTAGCAACAGTTTATTTGGCTACCGTTATGGTATTAAAATGATGTGTGATAAGAGTTGGAGAACGTTTAGCAACTTTTTCATTAGAAAAAAGTTGTACAAAATGATCATTTGTGCTAATAATATATTATTTTAATCAAAAGAAAAGCCGAACAATTATAATGCCACTTCAACATGACTCGTATACGTTACGGTGAATGATTATTATCTATCGATTGTCTTACCTTGTTGTGCCTTTGTACGAGAGATGACTTAGCAGTGTATGATTTGCAGAGTAAACGGTTATGACAGCGTATGTCAGTATAGTAATGCATCGACAGTGTTTTAGTATGTACGCGATGAAATGCTCCCACTAGAGGACGTGTTGAAGTGATTGACTCGTGACAGTGTTCTTGGTTTTTGACGCAAAAACTGTTATGTTTTCATCATTCTCTGATGTTGATTTGTTAATCGAAACGCGTTAGAATTGTTCGGCTTTTCTTTTGATTAAAATAATATATTATTAGCACAAATGATCGTTTTGTACAACTTTTTTACAATAAAATGATGTGATCTAAATTTAAGAATTAAATATAACTATTTCCTAATTCAAAGTTGGAAGTTGAAAAAATAAAAAGCAAGTACATATACTTCCTAAACCTATTTGTAACAGGGGGAGGGGAGGGGGGGGGGGGGGGGGCGGATTCCGCCACCCCCCCGCTCATGTTTTTTTTCGCAGATATCTCCAGAACGGCTGGGAGCAGGTCCATTAAATTTTGGGACTTTCCCAAAATCAAATGTCACATATGGAGTCAAAATTTTGAGTTCTTTACCTGAACAGAGGGCACGTTTTTGGGAGGTTTCTGCGACGACATTTGGCGATAATACGGACATGATATCTTCTTGGTTTCTTCCTAACTGTCTGGAGTATAAAGGAGTTACATCGGTCTACGGTGATTGAAACAAGTGCAAATTAGTTGATGTTAATGCAATATCATAACAATTTCATGGCAGAGGCGGTTTCAGGGGCTTGCAAAGGGGAGGTTTCTAGGAAGTATTCAATGCTTGGCGGGAAGTCAATAGAGCGATGTAAGGGACATTTATATCTATCAAGATGTAAAAGATAGATTCTCCTTCCATTATTTGCATAATATATTACATGTAGAGTTGCAGGGGCGTGTTAAGGCACATGAAAAGGGGGGGTGACTGGCATGGTAATAACGATATTCCAGCGATTACGGCGCAATAGACGGTTATTTTATAATAATATATGCACATATGAGGACAAGAGAAGATATGACGTCATTTTATTGCAGAGGCGTGCTCAGAAATGGAAGAAAGGGGGTCATATTATTGCAAGGAAAAAGATGCACGGGCCTACAATGACATAACATACTGCAGTTTTCGGATGAAACATGCACCACAGGATACTCTAAGAACGATTATAAGATAATAGGCGAGTCCAGGAAGGGTAAAAAAGAGGGGGTAAGCAATGTTAATTGAAGTTGTAAGTGAAATAGTCACTGTTGACTAGTTAGTATCATAATAGCGGATAATATACCTATCAAAAGGTCTTGCGCCTCCTCAGTTTGGATCCTGGATACGCCTATGAAGAACTACAACATGCAAAAAAGAACTATCTACGATCAGTTACGCATTTATAGTGCTGGGTAGCAAATTGCCTGCGGTTAATATTTTTTCCTATTTGACCTCCCCTTTTCACTAACCTGGTACCGCATATGGTCAAAATAAGCTTTATAACTGTTTCTTCTAATGTCATAATAACACCCCATTTCATGTATAAAAAACAACATCAAAAAATGGTTTTATTACGCATTTACTTCACCCCCATATTTAGTGACCTGCACACGCCTATGATTTTTGAATTTTCAAAAGCCACCACCATATATCAATTGCCAATTCAATTTCTATCGATTCCCATTAGTTGCATTACAATCGGTTGATAAACATGACAGCTGTGTTGTGTCACAATTACCACTAACATTTGTAGTGTTTGTCCCCCTGTTGCCCCCTATCACTAATTTTGGATTTGTTTATTTTTAGAAATGTAGACCGTGTTGAGGGGAATCAAACACCGTTTTATTTTTGAAAATCGGACGGGTAGATCTCGAGATCTCCGGGGGGCGGGGCGGAATCCGCCCCCCTGTTACAAATAGGGGTTGCCAGGAGCCGGTTACAAATAGGGTTAAGGAGTTCATTATGGGTATTTTTCCTCCACAATTGAAAAGCGACACATCTGGCGCTTTGGTATCAATCTGTTCAACGTTGTTAAATGGGCACTTCTTAACAAATCCCGACACTAAATAGGTCGCCATCGATGTGCATCGATGAGCTTCCGATTTAATTGCCAGTTTTTGTATTGCTTGTTAATGTTTTGGGAAAATATGTTTCTTTGTCATGATAATATAAAGCATAGTGTTATATACAGCCAGAGACAAAACTATAAAAAAACTCCCAATGTTGAAAATAAATGAAGCAATTTTCACAAATTGAGGGTCACAACCACTAACTAGGCCGCCGTTATATGCATCAGTTAACTGCTAATTTGGTTACCTTTTTATTCAATGGCTGTTAACCCGCGAGTTACTGGGGGGGGGCTATTTTTTGCCCCCCTCCCGTTATTTTGCAATAACTCCTAAATGAACACCGGTATCGTCACCAAACTTGCAGTACCTTCTCTCACATCCATTCTACACATGTTGGCAAAAAGACAAAATATGAGGTTATGATAGGTCAACCGGGAATGACGTCAGAGTGACGTCATGTTCTTAGGTTTTTGTTGCAAAATAATGGTTTGCGGAAAACGCTCTCAAAGGTACGATGTTTGAGATAAACTCAATTGCTTTAGATCAAATTACTGACGATATACCGGGGTATCAAATTGCTATCTCGGATCTTTGAGCTTTTTAAATTCAAAATTTTGAGAAATCCAAATACATTTTTTTTAAAACAAAATTTTCAAGAAAAATACAGAATTATCCAAAAACCGAAATATATGTGATTGAGACGTAGGCGGTAAATATGTGTACCACATTTGAAGTCGATATCTTCAAAAATAACTGAGTTATGACCTTTAAATTACTAAAATCGACCATCTCTCACAGCATTACTATACTAAACTAAAACTACTAAAACATTACTAAAAAATTTACATTACATAAACATTAATACATAAACATTACATTACTAAAAAACGCATTTCCATTTTTGCTTTTTAATTCTATTTATATGGAACAAGCAATGTTCTAAGGTCTTTTTACGCGTTCTAGACGAAAAACAAACCCATAAACATGTGTTACAACGCCTAATGACCGTAATCTGCAGTTTGACCTCGTGACCTCGGATGACCTTGACCTGGTCCAAGGTCATAAACAGCTTAGAAAGGTACTTAGAAGTGTCAGACACACGAATCATACCGATTTATCGACAGCTTCTGCGTTTAATATCGCAATTTTGCGCGACAATTCCATCCATCGAGACCTTTTGACACGGTCAAACATTTTGTACTTGACCTGACCTGTGACGTCATCGGTAACCCTGAGGTCAAACATATTATGTTTCCCTCGATAAATTGCCCAGGGCTATCGAATGCCGTTTGAATTTTTACATTTGGTCCAGTAGTTTCGGAGATCCGAGGGAGGGGGGGAAATAGTCCCCCCCCCAGTAAGTCGCGTTATGAAATATACCCCAGTAACTCGCGGGTTAATTGTAGAGAATCGTCGGGCATATAATCACAACAGGCAGAGCGCAAAATATGTTTTACACTCCATTGCGTAAAAAAACAATACGGAAAAAACCCGCAGTTTGATGAGGACCAAAAGTACTTGCAAGTACCGGTCGTTAAAAGTGTGGAACGCTTATCAAGTTTAACTTGAAACATCTTTCGGTAGGGAAGTTTTTATGCAAAATGTGATGAATTTACAATATATTTTGGCCTCTTCTGTCGATTTCAAGTAATAACTCCATTTTTGTGTGAAAATGTCATCATTTCCCTTTAAGGAGGTGCCATATACCCAAGTAATTGAGGCGCCCTAAAGCCCTGTGTTAAGAAGCGGCATTGATTATGAGAACGTCACACCAATGCTCAGAAGAATAAAATGCGCACTCAGATGTATGATAAACGTGGTACTTAAACATCTTAACTGATTTTTGACACTCCATGGCCTGATGTCGAAAGCAATCCAGTAGTAGCATTCTGTCCTGTAAATGTTTATACTTTGACCTGAATCAATGCTTTTGAAAAACAAGGTCAGACTGTTTGCTCCTTGCTGCTTCAGCCCACGAGCAATGGTTTTAAAATGCCACTATATCAGCAGCTATCGTCTAGCTCGACTAATTGAGCGAGGCCCGAGATATTACAGATTCCAAGCCAAGCATCTGCATACCAATAAGCCTCCGCATATTTATGCATAAATCTGTATACGAAATCACGTCGGCTTGCATATTGCATATAATTGTACCGCTGTGTACTTGTTGGCATTTCTCCGACATCTAATGTCGACAGTTTGAGTTGACCGACTGATTTGTTCGTCCGTATCCTACCGCCGCTGAGAGATGTGAACGTTTTGATTTATACAGACGGCGTCCTCTGTTCGTTTGACTACGATCAAAGACGTGTGTCAGCAGCATTGCCAATGCTTGGTTGGCGCGAATTTGTTTATGTATGTATTTTGTCACAACGTCAGCTTAAAAGGCAGGCTATTGGTAAACCGACTTAAGTGGCACGCTCCCGGGCAGCAATTTGCTTGAAAATATGTCGAGGAGCTGGAGAAAAGTTGTGAAAACACAAAATTTCACAAGTGGCTTGGATAGCAGTGTAGAGCGATTACGGAAACTCATGAGGGCAAGTTGGTATTGTCATGTTTAGTCTACATATTCAGCTTGGGGAAACTCGGAATTCCACGTTTGGGTTCTCCGTGGGACCGAGCTCGGTAACCCGAAAATAGCCCCCCCCCAAATCTCAATCCCGGAGTTTATCCCAAGATTTACGAACCTTGGAGGAAATGTCAGGATGTGCCGATCAGGTTCGAAGCGTGAAATGCTGGCTGGGCTATGACCACGGGGAAGCAATCGCCGTGGACCCCTACGGGCCGGGCTGTCTAAAGCCGGCCGCCATCTTGCCGGTACCAAAAAGGCGGCCGGGCGCGCGGCCGCCGGTGTTAACCCGCGCGGCGCTGGGGTCTCCATCCGAACGCCCGGTGCTGGGGGGTAAACTTTACCCCCCCCCCCTCGTATCTTCCGAACCAATAACCGCAGCGAGACGCGCAAGGCGGCGATCGAAAGCTCTCAGTGAGAAGAATCTAACACGTACCCGAAATTCTTAAAATAAGGTCACATGTCAGGTCACGGTCAGGTCAAGTGCCAAAATTTAAGTATTTGGGTTTTTGGGCTATACTTTCCATCCAAAGCCTTATATTGCAACTATTATCTCACAAAGTGCTCCCAACTGTATAATGTATCTCCTGCATAAGTAAAAGTGAAATTGTAAGCAAAGGTCAAGGTCAAGATCAGGTCACAAAAGGTCACAGGTCTACGAAAGCCATGCGACACATGTTGTATGGGTTATTTTACGCGTATAATTCGATAGAAGCAGCCATTTTTACAGCCTGACCCCATATAATGGTCCTCAGGTCAAGGTCAGGTCATAATAAGGACAACATTTTAAATTAATTAATCTGAATAAACATTGCATGTTTCTAGACTAGTTTTGTCTTAGAAATACAGTGGTGGCATGTATTTGTATGTATCTGGTCAGTAAAAGCAAAAAAAACGCAAATTAAAAAAATGACGTCATGAGTTACTTATACTTCGAAAGCTGTCCGTCAAAAATAAAGATATTGCTTTGAAATTTGGTTTCAGCATCGTTCATACTCGGTTCTCTATTATTTCTTCCGGGTTTTTGACAATCTTTTAAAAACAAACTTTTGTGGAAATTCTTCCAAAAGGATCAGTTTTTTGCATTTTTGGGGGTCAAAAACCCAAAATGTTGAAAATTCGAGATAGCCATTTTTAAGACAATGTTATTCTCTGTCTTTTGATGCCTTTTATTTGCGAGTTGCAATAACATGCTATGCTCTACGATTTTTCAAACATTTAACGTTTTTTCACCAAAAATGACATGACATGACGTCACTAAAACGTCATTATCTCCCCAAAATTTTCACGAATTTCAACAAAATTTTGGCAGAAGACGTAGAATTGATGCACCATAAGGTATGATAAGTTTCACTGTGATATCTTTCATAGTTTTCAAGTTATTGAGAAAATCCGGGAGGGGGGGTAAAATTTACCCCCCAGCGCCGCGCGGGTTAAAGGATGGGGAGGCGGATACACCGGCTGACAATTGGCAATATATTGAGCGAACTACTTATGGTAGCGCAATATGACTACCACTACAACGTTCCAAATTGAATGGAGAATGATTCTAGGTGTTCATATTTTCCCCGTGAAAAAAACAAAAAATATGATCACTCAGAATCATTCTCCATTCAATTTGGAATGTTGCAGTGGTAGTCATATTGCGCTACTACAAGTAGTTCGCTCAATATATTGTCAAATGTCAGCCGAGGTACCCGCCTCCCTATCCTTTAACACGGGCGGACGCGCGCCCGGCCGCCTTTTTGGTACCGGCAAGATGGCGGCCGGCATTAGACCAGTTTTCCGGCCAATGCGCGTTCCATGTTATAGAGTTCAGTGGCTATGACGCATAGCTTGTCCCGTAAAAACAGCGAGCAAATGTGTTCAGGGTTTGCAGAGAACATTCGCATGTGTTGTATCAAGAAAGGTCATTTAACGATCAACGTAGGTGATATGAACCAACTAGGAACTACAGCAATATTCAGACGATTTGAAAGGCATATGCTGCATATCACGCACACTAGAAGCATTAGGTGTATAGTTTATTTCACGTGTTAAGTTTCAAAATAAGGTATGGAAACTTGTTCGTCACCAAGAGCGTGATACACCAACTTGTCACGCGGTATCACACCATTTGTATGGTTTTACTTTTAAATTGGAATATTCGTTACTGAATTATTACACTATAATTGAGAAGGCAATAACTGACAGTAATACGCATATATTATTGTATCCAACGTCAAAAGGGATTGGATTACATTATACTACAAATTATATTGTATCCCATGTCTCGCAAAACATACCAAGCCTGAACAGAAATTCGGCCAGTCAAGTAACATTATTATTGATAGATCGAAAATTAATTATGGAACGTAAATGAATCATGTTCTCTTTCTTCAATAATACTTAGGGTTCTCAGTGCTTGTGCAAGAAACATGTAGACAGATTAATATGAAAATTGAATGACCTTCCTCGAAATTGAAATGAAAAAGTTCAAAATTAGACTTTAACGATATTTCGATACACAGATCTTCATCAGAATTATTTAGCTAAAACAAGCTAAAACTTGTTTTAGCTAATTCATTCTGATGAAGGTCTGTGTATCGAAATATCAATAAAGTCTAATTTTGAACTTTTTTATTTTAATTTCCAGGAAGGTCATTCAATTTGCATATTAATGTTCTCTTTCTTCTGCATTCTTGTTTATAATGCATCTACATCGTAATAACGAAATTAATTGACAACAAAATAATTGGCAGGAATGGAATATAACATAGGATACGATATGACAAATTGACAACCTCATTCCAAAAGGCCAGAAATCAGATTCAGAGCGCATATGAGATAAAACCTCTGCTGTTTGTTGAAATTAATTATGTAAACATGTCCTGCCTGACCTACCTATGGTGCCATAAAACAATATAACTTTCAAACAAAATATCGAAAGTGTAATACGTGTATGATCAAATGCAGCATACAAGCGTCACAGTTTCTTCACTATCCCTGCTTATAATGCATCAACCTCAGTACGAATTTAGAAGGCACATACAGTAATCCAATTTAACAACCTTCCCTCCAACCCTTCAACCATTCCTCCCCTGACAGTCAGACGAAAATCCGCCTCACGTGACGCCTCCTCGCCGCCTGCCGCCATATCTGCACATTGAGCACGTTTCACACGGGTGTTCCGCGCTGCCTCCCGGGATGGCCCCCTTGGTACCAGGGCCGGCTGGTCACGTCGCTACGAGGGACAAGATAATTTCCGAGGCCAGCATGCAATTTATATCAGAGTTCGACAGTGCCGCTGTAATTTTCATTATTTCATGGTAACGTGTTTGAGATGGACAGGTAAGGTTAGGCGGAGACTGGTGTGGGAACTCATGCATGCGAGATTCATGCACCGTAATGCATATTGCATTTATATTTTGTGATAATAGGTAACCACCAGCGAGGAACACATTACATACATGTTCGTTAAAAGTAGGTTTTTAGTCTATAAAGGTAAGATGCAACTATTTTGTTGTGTCCTATTTCTCTAAAAAGTGATCACTTGTAATGTAACTATATACAAGGTATGCGGTATAATCTTCCATATAAATTACCAGCAAATACCCGTTTCCAATGTGTTGGCCGCACCAATTAATGCAAGATGGGATGTCTTCTCCGACAGCGTGCAGCGAATAACTAAACAACAAACAAATGCCATCCTGGATTATATGCTTAAAAATCGCAGACACCTCGTTAATGCCGTCTATTTGAGGCAGGAAGTAGATATCATGATCTGATCGACTGGCTGGCAGGGTATTCTCATCACATCCGATCATTCAACGGAGCCCATCTATGACATTATATATCACAGTGATGACGACTGACGACTGATGACACAATGGATGTAACTGATGTATGGACAGACTGATGTAACAACGGTGATGACTGTCGACTGAATGGATGTGTGGAATTAAAAATACAAATACTGATTCATGCGATTGAGCATTACAAAGCCAGTCAGGTAAGCAACCCTGGTCTATGGTGTGGACGGCGAAAGCATCAACAGCGGAAGATACATGCAATGGATAGTCTGCTGCTACGAAACATATTCATTGTTGACAGACTGTTGTTCTGAAAAAGACGTCGTGATACTGTTGCTAAACAGAATTCCCCCACGGAAAAACAGAATTCCCCCACACCATTTTTTCATTTAATTAATTAATTAATTCATTCTCATTCAACATTCATTTTGAAGTGTTTGTTTACATGTTTGCGAAACACCAGGAACTTTCGAGTCGGAAGCTTCAAAACTCTGATGAGAAGAGCTCCTAGCTAAGCTTTGAGAGCAATCTAGATTACGGTATAAAAACGGTAAACAGTACAAATTATTCAAAGCTCTTATGAGAAGTATAACTTCACCAAGTCGCAAGCTGAGGATACGGATGCGCAGAATCCACGCCGCAGGTGCCGTATGCACTGTATAATGCATATATAGTGTAATCAAACATCATCAGCAATGTACAAAATATAATGTCATACTAACATATCTATTTATGTGATAAAAATGCTGGTAATTATACTCAGAGCTACACCTTTTTAGGTTCAATTTAAACAAGATAAAGAGCAAATTAAAAAAGATAAAATCCAATTAAAAAAAAATAAAGTCCGATTTAAAATATGTAAAGTCCAATTTAAAACAAAGATTAACTCCAAATTAAGATAAATAAAGTGAAATTCCAAACGGCGGATCCTTCAAAGACTTGCCTCATGAGCATACGCGTGAAAAAAACAAATGTATTCTCGTGGCGAAACACATTTATTACGAGCGAGCGCGAAGCGATCGCTCATCCTTCCGCGGTGTATGGGAACAAATCTGATTATGGGCGGCCCGGCCCGACCCGGCTCGTGGCGACACTTTTGAGAAGCTCATATCTCTGTAACCGCATGTCCGATTGACAAGCGGACTTCTTTGCTGAGCAGCCCCATCTAACCTACCCTGTTTGAAACCAATGACGACTCATGTGGGTGAATACCACTGTGCGTGCCGCGTGCTGCGTGAGGGGTGTTGAACAGTATTTTCTCGCAATAACTCCGTAACTGCTGGGCAGATTATGTGCAAATTTCGTGCGTGGTTAGGGACCCCTTAGTCGCCGCCTTTCCACAAGTTAGAGGTGGGGTAGCTTTGCACGTGCGCACGTGTACACCAGAGTTCGCAATGTGCCGGGCTGGCCCTATGGGCCATGGGCTGGGCGTGGGCTGGGCCTGGGCTGGGCCTGGGCTGGGCCAGGGCTGGGCCTCAACTTTAAGGAAATCACTGGGCTCCGGGCGGTCCTGGGCCTGATAATTTTGAAGTAATGCGCGCGTCGCACAAGCTCAGATCAGAGCTCAACAAATATGTTAACCAGCAGTTCACTTCACTTCCATAGCAACACACAGGTGAGTGATATTGAGCTCACCATAATACATATTGATTGAATAGTGTATCAACACTCAAATCAATGATAACAGTACTATCAGATTTATATGCAATAGTAGTTAGTACCAGCTCCCGCCAAATGTTTGACATTCCTAAGTGATGGCGTCACTAAAGTCATGGTCCGTGGCCTTCAACACATGAGCCAACGGGGAAATCAGTGCTTTGGGGATGGCCCCATGAATATCCTACTGGGCAAATGTTGGCTTGCCTTGCCTTTATGGATTGGTAGAGATGTGCTAATTCCAAAACCGGGTCAGTTTGGTCATATAGTCCCAGTCATAAAGTCTTGGTCAAACAACCTTAGTACAGTCATACAGCTTCAGAATCGGTGACGTATGATCTGCCTAACCTCCTTTTGTTATACAGTAACCTTGGTTAGTATTTCACGGTAAAGAAGGTGCTTTTCCAACCAATTGGGATGAACTCTGAGGAAAACAAGAGGCTTAGAGGAAAACAAGATCTCTTTTCGTTGAACGTGTCATGGCAGCGACGGGGAGCGGCACGACGATTATTTACATGGACGAAACAAACGTGAGCCTGTTTCTCCGACGCTCACAGGGCCGCTCGCGTCGTGGCACACGGTGCTCCGTTAAGGCCGCCAACTCAAGAGGTTCAAACATCCATGTGATTGGCGCCATGGGTCAGACAGGCATTGTACACTGGGAGCACAGACGCGGATCTTTCCGCACTGGCCGAAGGGGCGTCGTCACTGGCCACAGGGGTGCCGCACTGGCCGCGAGAGTGCCGTCACTGGCCGGAAAAGTGCCATCACTGGCCAGATGGGCACCGTTACTAGTCGAAGGGTCGCTGTCACTGGCTAGAGAGGCACCGTCATTATTCGGAAGGGCGCCGTCACTGACCGGGGGGAGGGGGTGCCGTCATTAACTGGAGGGGCGCAGTCACTGGCCGGAGGGGCGCCGTCATTAGCGGGAGGGGCGCCGACACTAGCCAGAGGGGCGTCGTCACTGACCAGGGGGTCTCCGTCACTGGCCAGAGGGGCACCGTCACTGGCCGGAGGGGCGCCGTCATTAGCAGGAGGGGCGCCGACACTAGCCAGAGGGGCGCCGTCACTGGCCAGAGAGGCGCCGTCAATGGCCAGAGGGTCGCCGTCACTGGTCAGAGGGGCCTATTTCCGCGCCTTCGGCGCGGAAATTGGTCGGCTTACGAGGCCCTTCCGCGCCTTCGGCGCGGAGGTGGCGCCTCTGGCGCGGAGGGGGCACTCTGTGCCTTCGGCGCAGGGGGGGGGGCGCCCCCGCCCCTGTATCCGCCCCTGATATTGTTGTAGGTAAAAAGTATATTGAAGAAAAAATCAACTAAAGTGATGGAAACCTAAAATAAATGGGTGTTCCCGCGAAGAAAATGCATTTGATTTTCATGCGTATCCTCATGAGGCAGATTTTGGAACGATCCACCGTTTTAAATTGCACTTTATCTTCTTTAATTTTGAGTTAATTTGTTTTTAAATTGGACTTTACCTATTTTAAATTGGACTTTATCTTTTTAAATTTGATTTTATCTTTTTTAATTTGCTCTTTATCTTTTTTAAATTGAACCTAAAAAGGTGTAGTTGGCTTGAAGAAGTCCCACGATTAATTAAATTAACTCGTGAGTCACGGGGGGGTTAGCCCCCCTTAGGAATATTAGGAATATCTCAACAATAATGCAGATATCGACGCCAAACTTTCAGCACCTATCCGGACATCATTTTACACCTTTTGGGAAAAATTAAAAAAGTTCGTCCGATTTGTTTTGAGATATAGTGAATTTAGTGACGTCACTAAACACGATTTTGACACCAAAATCGGCTAAACTTTGCCAGGCCGTACAAATGCCGCATTTGAAGCAAAATGCAATCAAAAAACGCTAAAAGGTAGAAAATTGCAAGGGATACAAAACAGCTATCTCGAAATTTAAAAAAAAGTTTTTGAACCCATTTGTTTTTGAAAAATGCTCTCAAAATCAAATTTTTGAAAGATATTGAAAAAACGGAATATATGTCAGATAACGACATATGGGCAACTACCATACCAAATGTAGAAATGATATCATTTTTTTTTACTGTCATGGCATATAAAGTATGGATAAATCATGACGTCATATTTTGAAATTGCGTTTTTTGGCTTTTATTGACCGGATACAGACAAATAAATGCCAGCACTGTTTTTTATAGATAAAACTGATATAGAAGCATGCTTTTTTCATTTCGATTTATCAATTTCAAATTTTGACCTTCCGTGACCTGAACTTGACCTGAACTTGTCACTAACTTCACGTAAATGAAGTCAGGTGGTAAAATGACTACCACTATCGAATTCTACGCGTAAAAGCATCCATAAAACATGTGCTGCATGACTTTCGTATATTTTTTGTGTGTAGTGATCTTTTGTGACCTGACCTTGACCTTGATCTTTTCCAACAATCTCACTTTAGCTCATGTGGGATATGTATCATACCTTTGCAGCACTTTGGGTGATTATAGGCGCAATCGAAGGCCATGGATGGCAAGTATTGTCCATAAACTCAAATACCTCGATTTTGACGTTTGACTTGACCGTGACCTGACATGTGACCTTATTTTTTTGTTTAAGTTTGTGTTAGGCTTATCTCATTGAGCGCTTTCGAATGCCGCCTTGCGCGTCCCGCTGCGATCATTGGTTCTGAAGATACCAGGGGGGGGGGGCTACCCCCCGCCCCCCCCCCCCCAGTGAGTCGTGTTACAGAATATACCCCAGTGACTGCCGGGTGAACGACCACTGCTTCGCCCGCTAGGTGGCGTCATAGTCTAAGTAGATAAGGTATGGACACATGTGTGCATGTACAGTGGAGACAGTGACGCTTCGTGTAATCATGTTTGTGTTGTTATGTGTATGCAGGTGACAATGCCCACGTGAATGACATCCACTTCTTCAAGGAATGAAATTAATAAGTAAACACGAAAATTAGGGAAGAAGTGTCCTCCTTGCGCATACTAGCGTCGCCTCACCTCCCACCAGCATGACAACGACGCTGAAAATCTTCTCGGTGTTGGTGTTTGCGCTGACGTTGCCGAAGCCGACGCTGGTCAGGCTGGTGCAGGTAAAGTAGAGCGCCGTGATGTACGACATCTCGGTCGTGACGTTGTCCACCGGCAGGTGGAGCCGCTCCGCCAGCTGCGGGATCCAGCCTGCAAACAGAACGGTGTCAGGGCATTCAAACTGAACGGAGCGGCCAGACAGAACGGCGTCAGGTCTTCAAACTGAACGGAGCGGCCAGACAGAACGGCGTCAGGGTCTTCAAACTGAACGGAGCGGCCAGACAGAACGGTGTCAGGGCCTTCAAACTGAACGGAGCGGCCAGACAGAACGGTGTCAGGGCCTTTAAACTGAACGGAGCGGCCAGACAGAACGGCGTCAGGGCCTTCAAACTGAACGGAGCGGCGTCACATCACGATTGGTCTTAGGCGGGCTCACACGGTGTGGGGCTCGCCCAGGCGGGCTCACCAGGCGGGCTCACACGGTGGGGGGCTCACACAGGCGGGCTCACACGGTGTGGGGAGGGCTGACGGTGAAGTGTGGGTTTCGGACTACGATGGTGGTTGCTAGTCAAATCGGGTGGAAATCCGGTGGATGCGGTAACGTTCAATCCGAATACTGAGGCGCTGTTTTCTATGTTTACAGTACGCTGTTATAATTCATATATCGGATGAATTCGCAGACAATGTCGAACTTTCGAATTGTGATCCTTCCTATAAGTATTCAGGATATGTATATGTTGCAAATATCAAAACTACGAAAAATTCACGTCTAATAAACATTTTGTATGAAGACATTCCTAGCACTGATATTTTCGATGAAAGGCAAAAGTGCGTGCCAATGTTCGCCTGTCAGGAGGTGTGATTTCTTAACACTGACCACTTGACCTCATAACTTACCATGTCCGTTTGTTATTATTCATATTGTGAATGGTTATACACCAAGGTTCATCTATTATCCCGGGTGCCGAATGACCTTTGCAGTCGCTGTGCTCAAAACCCCCAGTCGCCACTACAATCCGTCTATTTTTGGGTTCTTGTACCAGTAAACGCTAATAAATGCACGTTTATGAGTCATGTGATCCTTGACTTGCAACCCGAGGGCTGCCTTCACTGTGTCATCGTAATTTTTCATTAAAAATACTGTCGACAATGCCGTGTCATAAGCGAGTCATTAACACCCACATAAACCCTACGAGAGCCTGCTCTCCCATCTCCTGCTGTTTACCATCTCTCCCATCCCCTGCTGTTTACCATCTCTCCCATCCCCTTATGTTTACCATCTCTCCCATCCCATGCTGTTTACCATCTCTCCCATCCCCTGCTGTTCACCATCTCTCCCATCCCCTGCTGTTTACCATCTCTCCCACCCCTGCTGTTTACCATCTCTCCCATCCCCTGCTGTTGATCATTTCTCACATCCCTGCTGCTTACCATCTCTCCCATCCCCTGCTGTTTACCATCTCTCCCATCCCCTGTTGTTTACCATCTCTCCCGTCTCCCCTGTTGTTTACCATATATCCCATCCCCTGCTGTTTATCATCTCTCCCATCCCCTGCTGTTTACCATCTCTCCCATCCCCTGCTGTTTACCATCTCTCCCATCCCCTGCTGTTTACCATCTCTCCCATCCCCTTATGTTTACCATCTCTCCCATCCCCTGCTGTTTACCATCTCTCCCATCCCTGCTGTTTACCATCTCTCCCATCCCCTGCTGTTTACCATCTCTCCCATCCCCTGCTGTTTACCATCTCTCCCATCCCCTGCTGTTTACCATATATCCCATCCCCTGCTGTTTACCACCTCTCCCATCCCCTGCTGTTTACCATATATCCCATCCCCTGCTGTTTACCATCTCTCCCATCCCCTGCTGTTTACCATATATCCCATCCCCTGCTGTTTACCATCTCTCTCATCCCCTGCTGTTTACCATCTCTCCCATCCCTGCTGTTTACCATATCTCCCATCCCCTCCTGTTTACCATCTCTCCCATCTCCTGCTGTTTGCTATCTCTCTGCACGTCCGAAGAGGGCGTTATCATCCCATCCACGAGGGCTAGAGAGTGTGATATAGACCTGTTCCGCTGATGACCTGAAGGATCGCTATGAGCGTTCTCTACGCGCAATTCCTACAAGTCATCCTTTGTGCGTACCACGCCAACAGGGCGGCGCATTGAGGCACGCGCCGAGTGGTGCTCCGAGGCGTCATCGGTGCCGGAGCACCCCGGGGTTCTGATTAAGCGGAGTCGGGACGTGACGGCGAAATATCGGTATGGCGCCCCGGCTGCCGACGGGGCAGACGGGTCAACAGACGGGTCAACAGATGATGCCCGCATCACATGATGATGATGTGATACCCGCATCACATCACTCCCCTGCATTCAAGTGTGATGCGTGCCGCATGGCAGTTATCGCGCCATATTATACCTTTGCGCCATATTATGAAATTAATGGAATATCATCACATATATATTGGCCAGCGCTCACTGTCTTCCCCAAAATGCTCCCCAAGTCCCAGCGCTCATCTCAAATCCTGATCTAAAAGTGTCGCCGACCTTTGGGCTGGTCGGCCGGAGGCGGCCCGCGGCGGGCGACCCAGCAGCCGTGTGTCACCCAGTCGCATGCAGCGCGCACACCGGCCGCACACAACTTTTCCCATTAATCGGCGCCGCCGGTCACTGGCAGCAGTCAGTAGAGGTCATTTGCACGGCCTGAGCCGGGCGCAAACCGCCCGCGGTGATTCCCAGGTGGCAGAGGCGCGGCGGTGAGGTCACAATGGGCTCAGCTCTGTCACTCTTCCTTTCTGGGCTGCAGCCGACTAGGCACCGTCTCTGGGCGGAGTGCGCCGGCGGAAACTCTAGTCCAAGGTTAAGCATTGGTGGAGGGAAGAGCTGAACGGGAAACGTGGGGAAATTGAGAATCAGAGAGGAACGAAAAAACCGCTAACACTAGTGAAACACATGAAAAGTACTCCTACACCTTTTTCTGCCTCTCACATCGACGGTAACCCTCCGCGTTTGCTGTTTAAATGCACGCGTTGAACGGCCAAGTATGTGGCCCTGTCACCACTGGAGACTACAAGTGCCCTATCAGCCACCAGAAGATACGAGGAAAACAGTTATTTCTCGTACCGGAGGAGGCCAGTGAAGTCTAAGTTAACTCGGTATGCTTATCCGCGAGTTACTGGGGTATATTTCATAACGCGACTTCTTGGGGGGGGGGGGGGGGGCTATTTCCCCCCTCCCCCTCTGATCTCCGGAACTACTAGACCGAATGTAAAAATTCAAACGGCATTCCATAGCCCTGGAAAATGTATCGAGGGAAACATAATATTGTTGACCTCCGGGTCACCGATGACGTCACAGGTCAGGTCAAGTACAAAATGTTTGACCGTGTCAAAAGGTCTCGATGGATGGAATTGTCGCGCAAAATTGCGATATTAAACGCATAAACTGTCGATAAATCGATATGATTCGTGTGTCTGACACTTCTAAGTACCTTTCTAAGCTGTTTATGACTTGGGTCAGGTCAATGTCATCCGAGGTCACGAGGTCAAACTGCAGATTACGGTCATTAGGCGTTGTAACACATGTTTATGGGTTTGTTTTCGTCTAGAACGCAAAAAATGGCCTTAGAACATTGTTTGTTCCATATAAATTGAAGTAAAAAGCAAAAAGGGAAATGCGTTTTTTATGCATAGTAATGCTGTGAGAAGTGGTCGATTTTTGTCATTTAAAGGTCATAACTCGGTCATTTTTAAAGATATCAACTTTAAATTTGGTACACATATTCACCGCATACGACTCGATCACATATATTCCGGTTTTGGGATAATTCTGATTTTCGTTCTTGAAAAATTTGTAAAAACAAAAACAAAATGTATTTGGATTTCTCAAAATTTTTAATAAAAAAACCCTCAAAAATCCGAGATAACAGTTTGATAGCCCAGTCTATTTTCAGTAATTTGATTTAAAACAATTTAGTTTATCTCAAATATCGTATCTTTGACAGCGTTTTCCGCAAACCATTATTTTGCAACAAAAACCGAAGAACATGACGTCACTCTGACGTCATTTCCGGTTGACCTATCATAGCCTGATATTTTTCAGTTTGCCAACATGTGTAGAATTGATGTGAGAGAAGGTACTGCAAGTTTGATGACGATACCGGTGTTCGTTTAGGAGTCCTCCAGGCATGGGTCCGCCAGCTCTGCCAGGGTGCTATTGGAGCTGTGTGGACTCATGTGGAATGAATCTGGGAATGGATGGGTGTATGGGTGTTGAAAAACACCATAGCCTGGCAGAAAGGCTGTTTTAATCTGTTTTAATCTTGGAGACTGGAGGGTTCACATTTGCAACAAAATTAAGTAATTTATCTACTCATATGTAGACTGTTTTGTTCCAGTTTAAGGAGTTGCTCCTGGACCAGCCCCTAAGCATCTAGAACTACATCATTCAGATCAGATTCATTCAGATTAGACCTGCTAAGGTCTTCTGGGAGGGCCTTTGAATCTGCTAAATTAATTAATGATTGTACTTATGCAGCATGCAGGAGACAAGTCTGGTGGTGCAATTTGTAGAAAATACAACACAAATACATGCTTATGCAATCTTGATCATGCTTATGCAATCTTGATCAATATTGAGTCGGACACATGCATACTCCTCATCTACCAGGTGACTGGTTGAGCGATATTATCATGAAAATGACTATCATCATAGAATTTTCACACATTACAGTGTCATTGATTGGTTGTGAGCATTTTTGTTTGTTGGCTCCTGTTTCAGGTCAACTGAAGCTCAATTCACATAAATATAACAAAAACAGAGCCTCATAATACATCTTACTCACATACTTCTATGTGATGGTGTGATGAATAAGTAGCCATACAACAATACAAAATCAAAGTACTGATAGTATTTCTCAGTCCTTTCCCATTCATAGAAATAGTAGGCAAATATAGCGCATATGTTACATTTACAATAAAGGCAAAGACATCATTTATTGTCACATGACAACTTGGAAAACAGGTTTTTTTTTCTTTGCTTTATTGTATTCATATTTAATTCAATACTGAATATTGTGATTTAAAATATGCGTTTTTTTCTTCTTTTCTTGACATGGTGTTGCCTTTTTGTGTAATTATTGAATTGTATGGACACACTGCATACTTATCACGTGATTCTTGGTGGTGTATGTATCCATGCAATTTGATTATCATTAAAATACTGCCAAAATATGTAATATATGTATTCCCTGAGCTTCCCCAAGGGAATATTGTATCCTTGTACACAACAATATAGTTTATTGCATAATCACATTTATAAACAACTTGTAGCAAAGCTACAGTTGTTCCTTTATTAAGTAGGAATAGTACATGAACCTGTGTGAGAGCACTGCCCACCCACAAACTCTCGATCAACAATTGTTTTCACCATTCCCTACAATTGGCCCTTCTGACCTATCACAGACCCAAAACACTTTTGAAACTCTTAGAACAAATTGTAAATATTTCAGCTTACCAAATGAATCTGTTAGCAGTCAAGAACCTCACATTTCCCACCAATTTAGCATTATTCATGTGAATGCAAGTTCCATGTTGTCTGATGATTAAGTTTTCAGAGTTTCAGGTATTCTTGCACCTCACAAAATGTAGATGGTCTTTCATATGTGTTTCAGAGACTTGGTTACATGATGGGTTAGAGGAAAAAAGAAGTTTAGAAGGCTACTCATGTTTTTTTGACAATCGAGATGTGGGCGTTGGTGGAGGAGTAGCGATTTATGCAAGAAATGATTGCTTAAAGAGTATAAGGAAAATGCCCAAACTTGTTAAATGTACAGAATCTTTACTTTTGGAGTGTCAATTGAGTAGCACTTTATTTATTACTGTTTTCCTTTTATATAGGCCTCCTAACCTCAACCATAGCATTTTCAATGATGAGTTTGGGATTGCTCTTGATTTTCTCTCTACCAAAAACAAAACTATCTTTCTTTGTGGAGACTTTAATTATGATCTTCTAAACATGTGCCATAACAGCCAAACTTTATAATTCTTTAGTACCTTGGCATCGTCTGGTTTTCTGCCATTAATATCAAAGCCAACTAGAGCTCAGGACACTTGTGCTTCTCTCATTGACACTATATTCTGTAACAACCTGGGCTGTGTTCAAAATTCTGGTATAATATTTGATGATACAAGTGACCATTTTCCAGTATTTGCAACTTTAAATAAACACATTGTGCTCAATGAAAACATAAGAGAAACCAAGGTCAATTTTGATTGCAGCAAAATTACTCAGTTCACAAATGACTTGATACATGCACTAGATGGTTTTGAAAATATAAGTAATCCAGAGGAAGCATGTGATGTTCTTTTACATGCCTATTCAACAACCAAAAATCGGTATAGTTATCAGCATAAAACGAATAGAAAAAATAGCGCAATTAAGCCATGGATATCTCCTGCAATCCTTTCATCCATCATTCACCGATCAAAGCTATTTGCCTTGAAGCAAAAACATCCTTCACCAAATAACAAGAAAAAGTATAATCAGTATAGGAACATCCTAAATGGGATTATAAGATGTGCAAAAAAGAAATACATAGAAACTCAACTTGAAACAAACAGAAATAATGCAAAGAAAATGTGGAACATACTTAATGAACATGCAATAGGTAAAAGCAATACAAAGCGCTTACCTAATTCCTTCAAGAATGAAAATGATATTGAAGTCGATAGCCCAAACGAAATAGCTAATAGCTTTAACAAATTTTTCAGCTCTGTGGGGAAGTACTACAAAGTACAATTGAGCCATGCTCTGAGAGCCCTTTAATGTTTGTAAATACATGTAATAACACAATAAATCAAGTGGAGCTCACGAACAGTGATGAACTTATGAAGGTTGTTACAAACATGAAAAATGTAGGGGCTGGTGTTGACAACATTAATGGTAAATTGTTTAAACTTACTTATAATTCCATCATTCACCACATTGTCCATTTTGTAAATTGTTGCTTACAAGCTGGGGTATTTCCCAATAAACTTAAAATTGCAGTGGTTAGACCGATCTTCAAATCAGGAGATAATACAAATATGAACAATTACCGGCCAATTAGCATCTTGCCCTACCTTTCAAAAGTTCTGGAAAAAATTATACATCATAGAATGATGGATCATATTTCAAATAACAATATTCTTTGCTGTAATCAGTTCGGTTTCAGAAAGGGCCACTCAACATATATGCCCCTGCTCCTCCTACAAGATAAAGTCCTAAAAGGATTTGAGCACAACAATATTACATGTGGGATATACTTGGACCTAAAAAAAGCTTTTGACACGGTGGATCATAGCATACTACTAAGCAAACTCAGGGCATATGGCTTTTTGGACACATTTCTAAATTTAATTGAATCATATTTAAATGATCGATATCAGTGTGTTGAATATCTTAATATAAAATCCAGTTTGCAAAAAATAAACATCGGTGTCCCACAGGGATCTATTTTGGGACCCCTGCTCTTTATTCTGTACATAAATGATCTTCCTAATGTTTGCAAACAGGCATCAACTTTGTTATATGCAGACGATACAGCAATTTTCTTTGAAGCCGATAACGCAGTAAAACTACAAACTATGCTAGACTCAAATTTACTAATGCTTTGCAAATGGTTTCAGGTAAATACACTTTCCTTGAACACGAGGAAGACGTTTTATCAACTGTATAATAGTAGTAATCAAGATGTAAAGATTAAAGTAATTTTGAATGAAGCCATTATAAAACACTCTGAGACTGTAAAGTATCTTGGCGTATACATAGATACAAACCTAAAGTGGAAGAGCCACATTGATCACATAACTGTCATAATTAGCCGAAATATTGGCATACTAAAGCGATCAAGATCCTTCCTTGGCCGCAAATATCTGTTATTATTGTATAATAGTCTGGTTATGCCCTATCTCAATTATTGCTGCCTTATTTGGGGAAATTCGGCGCAAACATTACTCAATAAACTATTCATTCTTCAGAAGAAAGCAGTTAGGATTATTGACAATCAACATAGGATTGCCCACTCCAACCCAATATTTCTTAAACTTCAGCTACTTAAACTTACAGATATTGCTAAACAACAGTCCATTCTTGTAATGCATAGTGTCATTATCCGAGAAGCTCCAACCTTGATTAGATCTCTCTTCAATTTATCTCCGCCTAACCATCGTGGATCTAGAATAACACGTCACTTCATTGAAATATTTACTAGGAAACTTTACCGCATCCGTACAATAGCTTGGTTTGGTCCACGTCTATGGAACTCTTCAATATCATCTGTTTCCCCACAACTTAATGCGATTCCCCGTTCTAAGCAACTTATAAAAAATATCACCAAACGTCAAATTCTGGAGGAATATAACGAAAACAATGCGGTAGTGACAGCATTATAATACTCAATTGTTAGTAATATCAGTGTAGTTAAGAACATTTCACGAGTTTAAACACATTACATGAATAAATATAGAGCTTCTATATAGAATATGCTGATGTACATATACATCGTGATTGTAACACCTTTCATGTTCATTCCAAAGAACAATGTGAGATATTCTCGGATTACATATTTCCTATACATCATAATTACCATTCCTGTCATATCACCTATCATGTAATCACCTTTCCTGTCATATTATCCATAGACGATCCATTCTCATTTCCTACCATATAATACCATATTATTATATGGTATATCATTAGGTATATACCCATTGATTGGCGCTGGCTTTGGGATCCCTACTCAGCAACAAGCTACGCTTAGCTGAGTGGGGTCAACAGAGTACCAGCAAGAAAACCGAAAATAGACCAGAATTTGTCCTCCACCCTGTATGACTGATATCCCCTTTACTAACAGTGAATGAATCCATCCTCATCCTGTCCTGGATGAGGATGAGTGAGGATGATATCCTGGGACGTAGTTGGGGGGCAGTCATTTGCTGTTTTCAACAATGACTACTTTTCGCCTTCTTTTATATCACCACATCTAACACCCAAACTACCTCTCTTCATATGCTTTTTTATGTTTGTTTCCATTTCTTAGCTGGGAGTGCCGCGACATTTTCTCTTTTGTTCTCTGGTGTTAACTTAAGGTGTCGTGCGTCGTTGGGATCGAGGGCGGGGGCACTCCTGGTCACCTATTAATGGGTGGCGGTTAGAAAAAAAAATATTGCAAAATAACGGGAGGGGGGGGGGGGGCAAAAAATAGCCCCCAGTAACTCGCGGGTTAAACGCATAAGCTGTCGATAAATCGGTATGATTCGTGTGTCTGACACTTCTAAGTACCTTTCTAAGCTGTTTATGACCTTGGGTCAGGTCAAGGTCATCCGAGGTCACGAGGTCAAACTGCAGATTATGGTCATTAGGTGTTGTAACACATGTTTATGAGTTTATTTTTCGTCTAGAACGCGCAAAAATGACCTTAGAACATTGTTTGTTCCTTATAAATAGAAGTAAAAAGCAAAAATGGAAATGCGTTTTTTATGCATAGCATGCTGTGAGAAGTGCTGTGAGAAGTGGTCGATTTTTGTAATTTAAAGGTCATATCTCAGTCATTTTTGAAGATATCGACTTTAAATTTGGTACACATATTCATCGCATCTCAATAACATATATTCCGCTTTTTATAATTCCGATTCTTTCTTGAAAATTTTGTTAAAAACAAAATGTATTTGGATTTCTCAAAATCTGAATAAAAAACTAAAAATTCGAGATAGCAGTTTGATAGCCCGGTCTATTTTCAGTAATTTGATTTAAGCCAATTGAGTTTATCTCGAACATCTGTTTATTTGTTTATTTATTGACAATGAGCAACAGGCATTCACCCAATTACAGCTCAAGTCGAGTAATTAAAACACGCGACGACACTACAGCAGCAGACACACGCACACAGTTGAAAACAGACGAGGCAAATATGATAACGAAAATGTGATACTAAAATTATTAGCCACAATCGTACCTTTGACAGCGTTTTCCGCCAACCATTATTTTGCAACAAAAACCGAAGAACATGACGTCACTCTGACGTCATTCCCGGTTGACCTATCATAGCCTCATATTTTTTTTATTTTGCCAACATGTGTAGAATTGATGTGAGAGAAGGTACTGCAAGTTTGGTGACGATACCGGTGTTCGTGTAGGAGTTATTGTAAAACAACGGGAGGGGGGGGGGGGGGAAATAGCCCCCAGTAAGTCGCGGGTTAGAATACTGTACCGCTTGCCACTTCAACCAGAGAACGGTGGGTGTGGCTCTAAAGGGCTTATGCAAAATATACCCTTAGATCAGGGACTTTGGACTGTGAGGTGCGTGACTTGGGGGTCATAATGTCTAGCACGTTCTATTCAGGCCGACAAACACTTCACACCATAATGTTCTCAGAATGTTTCCTAGCACGTAGTAAACAGAGCAATGAGTATATATATATATATATATATATATATATATATATATATATATATATATATATATATATATATATATATAAATATATATATATATATATATATATATATATATATATATATATATATATATATATATATATATATATATATATATATATATATATATATATATATATATATATATATATATATATATATATATATATATATATATATATATATATATATATATATATATATATATATATATATATATATATATATATATATATATATATATATATATATATATATATATATATATATATATATATATATATATATATATATATATATATATATATATATATATATATATATATATATATATATATATATATATATATATATATATATATATATATATATATATATATATATATATATATATATATATATATATATATATATATATATATATATATATATATATATATATATATATATATATATATATATATATATATATATATATATATATATATATATATATATATATATATATATATATATATATATATATATATATATATATATATATATATATATATATATATATATATATATATATATATATATATATATATATATATATATATATATATATATATATATATATATATATATATATATATATATATATATATATATATATATATATATATATATATATATATATATATATATATATATATATATATATATATATATATATATATATATATATAATATATATATATATATATATATATATATATATATATATATATATATATATATATATATATATATATATTGGAAAGAAATGCACTTCGTTTCGCATTAATATTTATCTATAAACCACACTTCGGAGTCAGAAATTAGGCATGTATTCAAACTAATAGTTTCGGAACAAAGAATTAGAACATAAGCCATTTCAGATACTATGAGGAAACGCTTGATGACTTGGCTCAATGGTGCCAAACAAGAGACTGATTGGTGTACGCCACTCATCATGATAATGCAGATCATGTGCCGACTGACGAAATATTTAATGACTCGAACACGTACCACTTATGGCAATGGCAATAAGCACTAGCACTAAGCAGCAACCACTTACTGGTCAGGTCCAAGACCCATGCTCGGAGATACCGCTATCAAACACCAGCCTCGGACTGGTGGCAGGAAATGTGCCTATTTACAATAAGCTCTAGCCGACCGTCAGTATATGGCCTATGAAATAACACAGATTTGAGTTGATAAGACCCGCTGTAGAATGTCGCCATTCTAATTACAACGTGACACACAAACACGGATTGTAAAAGCTATAGAAACTAGTTCACGTCTTCAACAAAATTGAGGCACTGTCAGGAACGATTGTCGAGCATAATTTGCGACCAACTGATAACTTATTTTGCCAATTGAATTTCCGTGAAATATCTTTGAAATTTGCCAAAATCAAAAGCACTTCTTGCATCAGTACATTATACGCAAGTCAAATGTTTCTTCCCAGAGGCAGCTGGGATATATGTCAACAACTAACTTGACCACTGTTTTATAGAACACACACATTAACGCCAGACCAGCTACTGCTCTAACCGAATGGCCATTAAGCTTTATGACGTCAGAGTCACGCATCTCAGCCAGACCCAGACAGCGCCACTGGAGACGCCTCTCTGACAGAGTGCCCGTCTGTCTCGAATGGTCCAAAAGACTGAGTCGCGATCGGGTTCTTGAGACTGGCGGATGAGGGCTGCCACTCGGTTAAGTTCCCACGTCCCGTCTAAACTTCTCACGCCCCGTCTAAAGCGATCGACTCACTCAGAAAGGCTGAGTTGATGACAGGCGCGACGCAGTTCTGCCCGAAACAAGACACAACTGTCTGATGACAGGGCAGGAGAGGCGCTTCAAAGCGAGAAGTGAGCTCAGGAAACGGAAAACAAATGAAAAGCTTCTCATTACGAGCGAGCGCGAAGCGCTCGCTCGTCTTTCCGTGGTATATGGGACAAATCTGAATATGAGCGGCCCGGCCCGCCCGGCCCGACCCGACCCGACCCGGGGCGACGCTTTTGAGAAGCTCATATCTCTGCAACCACACGTCCGATTGTCAAGCTGACTTCTTTGCTGAGCAGCCCCATCCAACCTACCCTGTTTGAGATCGGTGCCGACTCATGTGGGTGACTACCACTGCGCGTGGCGCGTGCCGCGTGAGGGGTATTGAAAAGTGTTTTCTCGCAAAAACTCTGCAACGGCTGAGTCGATTGTGTGCAAATTTGGTGTGTGGTTAGGGACCCCTCAGCCGCCAATTTTCCACAAGTCAGGGGTGGGGTGCCTCTGCACGTGAGCACGTGCACACCCCTATTTTATATCTCAGGAACGGCTGAACCGATTACGTTCTAATTTGGTGTGTGGATAGGGACCTCTCAGCCGTTGCCTTTCCACAAGTCAGGGGTCGAGTGCCTCTGCACGTGGGCACGTACTAACCTCTATTCTATATCTCAGGAATGGCTGAGCCGATTGTGTTCAAATTTGGTGTGTGGTTAGGGATCTCTCAACCGTCAGTTTCCCATAAGTCAGGGATGGGGTGCCTCTGCACGTGCGCACGTGCACTCCCCTATTCTATATCTCAGGAACGGCTGTGCCGATTGTGGGACCCCTCCGCCGCCGCCTACCCACAAGTCATGGGTGGGGTGCCTCTGCACGTGCGCACGTGCGCACCTTTTTTGTATCTCAGGAACTACTTGCCCGATCGGGTTGAAATTCACCATACATTTATTTCGCGCTCGCTCGTTCATCGCCAACTACGGCGCCTTACTGGTTTTATTGGTCCAGTTGTTTCAAAAATGTGATAGCGAAGTGTTTAGGAAAACGTAAGAGTGAAGTTGTACGCAACGCAACAAAGCAGATTTGCATGCAAATGATACCGGGCACCTTCAGCTGCTCTATTCATGTGAACTGACCTTCAGCTGGTCTATTCATGTGAACCGACAAACGAGCAACTCGGAATCGTCTTTACAACGGTGATATCGTGTGGTACTAGTCGATATCTTCCCTCTAAGTGTCATCATCGTTTCATCAAAACAAACGATTAGCTGGCGATAACCGTGCAATACATAAATAAGAATACTACATAAAGAGGAAGAAAGAATCTATAATGATATTAAGAAGAAGTAAAAAGGAGAAGAAGAAGAAGAAAGAAGAAGAACAAGAAGGATGAGAAGATGGTGATGCTGATAATGACTCACCTATGTCCCAGTCGGCGGGGTGCTGCTGCCGCTCCCGGTCTGCGATGACGTACCACACACAGGCCAGCCAGTGAGCGGCCAGGGAGAACAGCACCAGCAGCAGCGTCAGGATCATACTGCTGTACTGCGTGTAGCGGTCGATCTTCTGCAGCAGCCGCACCAGCCGCAGCAGCCGGGTCAGCTTCAGCAGGTGGATCGGAGTCTCCTGCGGCAGGGGTGTCAGGTCAACAGGTCAGGTCAGGTCAGGTCAGGTCAGGTCAGGTCAGGTCAGGTCAGGTCAGGTCAGGTCAGGTCAGGTCAGGTCAGGTCAGGTCAGGTCAGGTCAGGTCAGGTCAGGTCAGGTCAGGTCAGGACAGGTCAGGACAGGTCAGGACAGGTCAGGACAGGTCAGCAGCTGAATCAGAGTTTCTTGTGGCGGAGGCGGCCGGCCGGTGAATGGCATATCAGGAAATGGGGTGATACTTGGAGATAAGATCAGATGAAGAAATGAAGAGCAACAGAGAGGTTCAGTAAAGTATACATAATTTGGATAAATGCGCTTCATCTACTCATTGCTCGAAGATACTTCAATATTTTGTTAGGCTGTAACAAATCGTTGACAATGTCCATGCAAATTGTTTAAAACAAAATTAAAATGTAGATGAATTAATGTCTTTCGATACTTTTGCTTATGTTCTAATTGCTCAGGGGCAAAGCATGTATTACAATATCCTAACGAGAGAACACAAATCTCCCAGCGTCTTCTACTTTGTGTCAGTTGGCGAATGCCACCAAAATGATTTATTAACCACCAGGCTGGGAGCAGAGTTGGACTCATTAACAACTTTGGCGTAATATATCACTGAGTTTTTCATTCGTGATATTAACGAATGTGTTGGTGTTGAGAGTTTTCGAAAACAGATGAAACACATTTGAGCTAATGGGTATTTCCAGTGGCGGATCCGGGGTGTGTAGGGGCTGAAGCCCTAGAAAACGGCGCCCTCGGGCACCGCGACACCGACACAATTTGAATTGATTGATGATCACATGCACAAACAATACTGCACATGAAGACAATTGCTGCGCATGGCATCAAAGGCATTCGGCATTCGGCAGAAATAAATTTCAAACATTTCACATGTCGATAAATGACATTCGGCAAAAAAAAACATTTAGACTTTTTCACATGTCGATTGAATGACATTTCGGCAAAATGCATTTAACCCTTTTCACACTTCGACAAAGTAACATTCGGAAAAACGACATTTCAGCTTTTTCCAATGTTGACAAAATTATATTTCGGCAAAAAGACATTTCAATCTTTTCACATGTCGGCAAAATGGCATTCGGCAAAAAGACATTTCGACTTTTTCACATGTCGGCAAAATCACATTTCGACCTTTTGACATGTCAGCAAAAAGGCATGTCGACAAAATGGCATTCGCCACTTTGCTTTCGGCATATTCACAATTCGTCAAAAAGGCATTTCGTCAAAGTGTCCTTCGACAATATGCATTCACCAAAATGACATTCGGCAAAATGACATTCGCCAATGTGTCCTGTAACCGCATTGTACAGGGTGTCCCAAAATTGATGAGCGGTTGATGGGCATGCTTCAACCGCTTCCCGCGGCTAGCGAACAAATACCTTTTGATCGGAACCTGGATTTACGGTATCTGTCCTTGCCATTTGATCGGAACCTGGCTTTACGGTATCTGTCCTTGCCGTTCCGGACGATCACATGACCGCAGCGGCCGACCCAAGCTTAGCCGATGGGCGCGGCAGAGGTCATTACTTCGGAAGTACCCAACGAGCCAGTACCATGTACTGACAATGTTGAATGAGCGCATATCGACGCATTACGGCGCATTTGAATGGTGAGAGATGTTACGACCCAGGATCAGGTCGCCAAGTGAGCTGCACGTTAACGTCACACCGACTAGACGCTGGATCACCAGTGGTCGCCAGAGGAGAGTCTTTGGCTACACGTTAACGTCACACCGACTAGACGCTGGATGACCAGTGGTCGCCAGAGGAGAGTCTTTGGCTGCACGTTAACGTCACACCGACTAGACGCTGGATCACCAGTGGTCGCCAGAGGAGAGTCTTTGGCTGCACGTTAACGTCACACCGACTAGACGCTGGATCACCAGTGGTCGCCAGAGGAGAGTCTTTGTTACCCAGGATCAGGTCGACCCAGGATCAGGTCGCCAAGTGAGCTGCACGTTAACGTCACACCGACTAGACGCTGGATCACCAGTGGTCGCCAGAGGAGAGTCTTTGTTACCCAGGATCAGGTCGACCCAGGATCAGGTCGCCAAGTGAGCTGCACGTTAACGTCACACCGACTAGACGCTGGATCACCAGTGGTCGCCAGAGGAGAGTCTTTGTTACCCAGGATCAGGTCGACCCAGGATCAGGTCGCCAAGTGAGCTGCACGTTAACGTCACACCGACTAGACGCTGGATCACCAGTGGTCGCCAGAGGAGAGTCTTTGTTACCCAGGATCAGGTCGACCCAGGATCAGGTCGTCAAGTGAGCTGCACGTTAACGTCACACCGACTAGACGCTGGATCACCTGTGGTCGCCGAAGGAGAGTCTTTGTTACCCAGGATCAGGTCGACCCAGGATCAGGTCGTCAAGTGAGCTGCACGTTAACGTCACACCGACTAGACGCTGGATCACCAGTGGTCGCCAGAGGAGAGTCTTTGGCTGCACGTTAACGTCACACCGACTAGACGCTGGATCACCAGTGGTCGCCAGAGGAGAGTCTTTGGCTGCACGTTAACGTCACACCGACTAGACGCTGGATCACCAGTGGTCGCCAGAGGAGAGTCTTTGTTACCCAGGATCAGGTCGACCCAGGATCAGGTCGCCAAGTGAGCTGCACGTTAGCGTCACACCGACTAGACGCTGGATCACCAGTGGTCGCCAGAGGAGAGTCTTTGTTACCCAGGATCAGGTCGACCCAGGATCAGGTCGTCAAGTGAGCTGCACGTTAACGTCACACCGACTAGACGCTGGATCACCAGTGGTCGCCAGAGGAGAGTCTTTGGCTGCACGTTAACGTCACACCGACTAGACGCTGGATCACCAGTGGTCGCCAGAGGAGAGTCTTTGGCTGCACGTTAACGTCACACCGACTAGACGCTGGATCACCAGTGGTCGCCAGAGGAGAGTCTTTGTTACCCAGGATCAGGTCGACCCAGGATCAGGTCGTCAAGTGAGCTGCACGTTAACGTCACACCGACTAGACGCTGGATCACCAGTGGTCGCCAGAGGAGAGTCTTTGGCTGCACGTTAACGTCACACCGACTAGACGCTGGATCACCAGTGGTCGCCAGAGGAGAGTCTTTGTTACCCAGGATCAGGTCGACCCAGGATCAGGTCGCCAAGTGAGCTGCACGTTAACGTCACACCGACTAGACGCTGGATCACCAGTGGTCGCCAGAGGAGAGTCTTTGTTACCCAGGATCAGGTCGACCCAGGATCAGGTCGCCAAGTGAGCTGCACGTTAACGTCACACCGACTAGACGCTGGATCACCAGTGGTCGCCAGAGGAGAGTCTTTGGCTGCACGTTAACGTCACACCGACTAGACGCTGGATCACCAGTGGTCGCCAGAGGAGAGTCTTTGGCTGCACGTTAACGTCACACCGACTAGACGCTGGATCACCAGTGGTCGCCAGAGGAGAGTCTTTGGCTGCACGTTAACGTCACACCGACTAGACGCTGGATCACCAGTGGTCGCCAGAGGAGAGTCTTTGGCTGCACGTTAACGTCACACCGACTAGACGCTGGATCACCAGTGGTCGCCAGAGGAGAGTCTTTGGCTGCACGTTAACGTCACACCGACTAGACGCTGGATCACCAGTGGTCGCCAAAGGAGAGTCTTTGGCTGCACGTTAACGTCACACCGACTAGACGCTGGATGACCAGTGGTCGCCAAAGGAGAGTCTTTGGCTGCACGTTAACGTCACACCGACTAGACGCTGGATCACCTGTGGTCGCCAGAGGAGAGTCTTTGGCTGCACGTTAACGTCACACCGACTAGACGCTGGATCACCAGTGGTCGCCAGAGGAGAGTCTTTGTTACCCAGGATCAGGTCGACCCAGGATCAGGTCGCCAAGTGAGCTGCACGTTAACGTCACACCGACTAGACGCTGGATCACCAGTGGTCGCCAGAGGAGAGTCTTTGGCTGCACGTTAACGTCACACCGACTAGACGCTGGATCACCAGTGGTCGCCAGAGGAGAGTCTTTGGCTGCACGTTAACGTCACACCGACTAGACGCTGGATCACCAGTGGTCGCCAGAGGAGAGTCTTTGGCTGCACGTTAACGTCACACCGACTAGACGCTGGATCACCAGTGGTCGCCAGAGGAGAGTCTTTGGCTGCACGTTAACGTCACACCGACTAGACGCTGGATGACCAGTGGTCGCCAGAGGAGAGTCTTTGGCTGCACGTTAACGTCACACCGACTAGACGCTGGATCACCAGTGGTCGCCAGAGGAGAGTCTTTGAAAAACGGAACAGGTCGAGCACGGAAATCAGCCAGGTCTCGAGTGGCCAAGATCGTCGTAACCAAATCGGTCACAAGGACATCACCCCACAATAAATTTGGCCCAAAAGCTGACTGCGCAACATCACCCGACCTTGAAGTCGACCTTCGACCGCTTCTTGAAGACTAGCTTCCAACTGAAGCCGCTCAATTTACTGTTGTAACCAAAGATGACCAGGGAGAAGAAGCATAGAAGATTGGAATTCGGAAATACCGACAAGGACTGATCCACCCACGACTGTGGACGTGTGTCGTCTTCAGGGACAAATCGTCAGTCGAGCTCTTTCATTCACCCAATCGTCAAAGCGACCGGGTTTGGGCCCGAAACAGCTAGGAGGCGCTGTTCGCCTGAAAGTCCTCGTCTGGGAATGATGAGCCACAGAGGCCTCTCTGATCTACATATCGCGCCCGTGGCCGGACAGTTATTGCCGACTACCACGCCAAGGAAGTGCTGAAAATGGCCAGAACATCAGCGATGCTTCGAAGAAGAGGAA